>JARHVA010006090.1:855000-875000 GCA_037957365.1 Torreya grandis
TATATTAGTTAATTCTAATCTTTCTTGAAAAATAAAATAGAATTTAGAGATGTAGTTAGTGTTTCTCCAACATTTTTATTTTATATTAAAAATAATAATGTTGTGCCTACAAATGATAATAATGAAAATGGATCTTAAATTTATAATACATGTGAAGAGGAACATGACCAAAAAAATTTCATAAATAAACAATTAATAAGGCTACAAATATCACACATTTTAGGAAACATCTCATGGAAAACTCAAGTGAGACAATATTTTAACTATTAGTGGTTTCTAGGATGAATACATATGAAAAACATGATAAAATGAAGGCATAATTTATATATATAATAATATAACCATCAATAGTAAATCATACTTGAACCATGCCTAAAAATAGACTAAAAGTATAACTATGAAATTGAACAATCCATAGAAATGAGAAAAAGACATAAATAGACTCAAATGGACATTTTTTATAGTAATGTGAGACTAGAAAAACATTTAAATCTAATTGAGATGAAACCCTACTATCTAGAACTAGTGTGAAAAAGGGATAGAATCAAAAAAATTATAATTTTGACCTAGATAGAATTGGTAAACTACCAATTCTGACCCATTTATCATCCTAATTAAGTATCTATCTTATGATAGTGTCCTCTAATCATTTTATGTTCAAATTTATGGGTAGATTCACAAGGTGATGATGATTAAATTTTTGGATTCACTTCATTGAATTATTTAATGGAATTTATTGATTTGTATTTTAATTTTATTTGACCTAATTCAACATAATGTGTTTCAAGAGGAATAATAAGATACAAAAGTATTTGTCTTGGGTAACCTCATGAATAGTATCAACTACATATCCTACATTATTATAAATAGATCTAATGTATTTTTAATGCATGTGAGTGTAATACGAATCCAAGTGAGATATATGACTTCATATTTTCTCCCTAGATAATCAAGTGAACCATATAAATTTTGAAATTTTAAAATATTTTAAAATGTGTGGTTTGTAATTTTTTATCTAAATTAACCCTCCCATTATATTATTTCAAGTTATGTAGTATAGATAAAAAAAATCCCACTCATTATACATTTTTAAATTACCAAAGCAAGCAACTATCAAACTCACTTATTAATTTGCACAACTAATTTATACTACACTATTCTTTCTTATTTCCAAATCAGTCATAAGATAAGTCTTATTATAAGTATAAATAATTAAAATAATATATCATGAACAATATTTATCAATTTAGTAGCTAGATCACTATATGTACTTACATATATAATTTTACATCATTATTCACACACAAACCCACATAAGGGGCTGAATTACATTAGTCTGAGGTCCTATGTGGAGTATTGGATATGTAGGTAATTATAACTAATATAGGGGTATTTTAGGTAATCTCAAATTCACTTGAGGCTACCAACCCATGTTTTTTAAAGTGGCATGCCCTTATTGGAGTACCAAGGTTTTTGAGCTACATACATATATCCATAACCTGTGCACATGGTCAAAATGAATAATTTATAAGGTGAGAGTTAAATATAATAGGTGAATGTGTATTTTTTATAAAATCACATATATTTTTTACATGGTATAATCATAAATTTTTAGACATATGCATTGATGTTAGTGTCCCTATTTTGATGGTAGTGTCCAAGTTGATAGAGAGTTGATTTCTTGAATCTTATGAATCACAACTAAGCATCATCCTATTTTTTTAAACATAGACATCCTAGATATTATTATAATAATTCAACAAGCTAAGTATTATTTCTTATTCATGTTTAAGCAATCAAATTATTGTTTGGCATTGTACTTTATATATTTATTATACTTTTAAAATACAACATTATATCAAAATATTATGAATATGAATTATTTAAATGGTTTTATTTTAGAGTAGTATATTAATTAGTTAATTATACTATTTTACATTTCAAATATTTCAAAAAATTATAAAATATTTGGTGAACCTGACCTTTTATTCTTCTTGGAAAACCATAGCTTTCTCTAGGATTTTCACCCTTTTAGGGTTTTCACCCTTCTAGGGTTTTTTCCTTTATAAGGTTTCAAATTTAATTATGATTTGATTATCACTTTGGATTATTTTATATAATTTACATGTATTTATTTTACTATTCTCATCTTACTCTTTAGAACATTTAAAATGGATAAAAATGAACTTATTCCTCCTCCTAAACCTAAGGAGGGTTATAGATATTTTCCTTCAAACTAGATCCATTTTATCGCTACTTAAAGGTGTAAGGTAGACCATCCTATAGTGTTAAAATAAGGTAACAATCATACCCTTCCTCTAAACCCTCTACCTCCCACATCTCCTCTATATGGTGTGTGTGTATGTATACTAAATCCAAAGTATCTAGGGTTTATGATTATGAATCCATTGAAGATCAAATCATCACTATTATAAGAAAAATTGACAAGTTACAAAAGAAAAATCAAAACTTGGTTTCAAAGATCACATCGTGGGAATATAAAAAAACACATACAAAGAATCTAGAATCTATTAGTGGCGATTATGTGTTTGCATCCTCACCTAAAAAATTTGTGCCTACTAATACTTCACATCAGGCTTGAAATCAAACATATAATACATATGTTATAATCAACATACCCCACCCTCATTTTTTTCAAATAGTGGCCTGATAAAAGTTTGAAAAGCATAGTTATAATTTAAAAGTCCTTTTCATTGGAAATCACATGAGTGATTAGCAAGGTTTCAGGTCTCAAATCTATTAATTCTTATGTTGATGATTCTTGTTAAGTACATTATTGTATGTAAATACAATTAGTA
Organism: Torreya grandis; assembly: GCA_037957365.1. Classification (NCBI taxonomy): domain Eukaryota; kingdom Viridiplantae; phylum Streptophyta; class Pinopsida; order Cupressales; family Taxaceae; genus Torreya; species Torreya grandis. Next base: position 857,820 of record JARHVA010006090.1, read on the forward strand.
TTTTCCCATATCAAGGATTTTTACACTTTATATTATTTAAAAAAACTAACATATTAATGGTTTTTAGAAGTTTTTACATGTATGTAATTTTTATAAATTTATAATAAAGTTACAAATGAAAAATCCCAAGTCTTTCAATTTTTTTTACTTTTGGTCTTTAGAAATTTTCAGATCTTCACCTCTTTTGGTCGTCATATGTTAGGGTCATCACTAATTTTAGCCTTTGAATATTTTTATATTCATGCATTTTGGATTTGTAGTTTTGTGAAAAATGGAAAAGGATTATTTTATTAAAATTTATGATGCATGAAAGGCATGGGTCTTCATGTTTCATATATCCATGGCATGGCATGATTTGGTTAAATGGAAATAAAAAAAAACCACAACACACAAATTTTGATATTATGCCACTTAGTAAAATCACATCAACATCAAACTAATGACCAAATGAAACTTGTTTAAGAAATGACATCGGTGCATCCTCCCAACACATAAAAATTATATTTGGCATACCCACCAAAGTGAGCTACCAAATTTGAATTAAATGACCAAAACAAGCTTGAATTTGTCAGATATTAATAGAATATGAATTGGAATTAATGAAGATTTATTAAATATATATGATTGAATTCTAAATATATATCTTATTATCGATTACCAAAGAACTTAAATGAACTTGAATTCTATAGAGAGCTAAAATCTTTTGTTTTTTGTATTTATTTGAAAATTACTTCCATCGATCAATCAATTAAATTATCACATAAATTATACAACTAAACCAAGGACCCAATTGATTCATCATCCAAGACATTCAAGGGAGCACTTCCACCATCAAAATTCTCCATCAAGTATTTCATGTAATATACTAATACAATATTTAACTCGATTGTGTTCATTGGTAGGTTTGTGAATTATACAACTACATGGGATGTTGTGGAGAATGTTGATGATCACTCATATGAAAGGATTTTATCAACTAAGGAGAAACAAATGGTATTTGATTTAATAAAATTAAAAAACCAATAATTTCACTTTGTATATGCCAAGATTGAAGTGATGCCTTACATTGACCCACTTTAAGACTTTTCTTTTGTAAGAAAAGTATTTGATGGCTTCCTACATCATATTAATCAAAAAATAGTTATGGATTTCATTTCAGGAGATGCATTTTAGAGGTTCCTAGGGCTTCCACTTATATATACCACATATGATGGGTGTATAATCATGTTATAGAAGAAGACTAAAAAAATCTAAGACATATTAAAGAAATGGATAATACCAAGAGAAAAGGAAATACTCAATGACACTACAATAATTCCCATCACCAAATTCAAGATGGGAGTTTTCATCGATATGGACCTACTAAATAGTCTATATGGGTGTACTAACATCCATTACCTTTTAATCAAGTGGGTGCCATTACTAGACCTACTAATGACTTTAGAATTGAAATTTGTCTTAGGAGAAATTTCCAACACTAAACTCCAAGATCAAATATTCTAAAAAGATAAAAGACCAGTCAAAAATCACTTCTTCATGATGTCCTACCTACTAGATGTTATCATGGCCAAGGTGTATGTGCATAATGGATCATTCTAGAGCCTAGCCTTAGACTGTATAAAAAATAGAGTATGTGACTTATATTCATTCTTACATATTTATTCCTACATGTGTAATATTATTATAATTATCGATAACATGTATCCTCAATTCTAGAGGGAAATTCATGAGGAGCCATTCGATCAAGACTCATATAACATCAAGAACACACTATGGCCTAGGGGGATTACTAGTTATACCTATATTACATAGTAATAATGATTATGGAAACCAAGGTTTTACCCTTGTGTTTGCCCAAATATATCCCAAATAAACTATATGAATAAGAGATGGCATACCAACTCTAGTGGAAGATTGATGATGATATGAGGAAGAAGCATAAAGGTCTATTTCATGGATCTTTCATGATCATAAGCCAAATGAATTATACAAGTAGGAAGAATTTTGGTGTTTTTGGTAGCATAAGAGAACCGTATTCATTAGCATATTTATAGCACAGGGATTGGGATCCATATGGTAGCATTCAAAAACATGTCTTAGGCCTAGGCATCCCTTACCAACATGATCCCAATAAACATGAAATCATTTTACTAAATGATAAAGCTAAAGCTAAGATTTTATTTAGGGGAAAAATGGTTGGGTTGATGGAGGATCTCCTAAGAGAAATTTAAAGGGATCCCTCACTTACAATTGTAGATGTACAAACTCAACTTTCACCTCTAGGTAGATGGGTTACATGTGACTATTGGTACTCACAACCTTTATAATTGTTTCAACTAGAGGGGGAGCCTTCCAAAGAACAACCACAAGATGTGAGAATGGATGTGAAGTAAGATCAAGGTGTGGAAGAAGTCCCTACTATTATAAGTTCATTAGGAGGACTAGAGGAGCTAATAAATCTTGATTCTTATGATTTTGAAGACTTTGGTCTTCTTACTATTAGTATAGTACCTAATAATTCAGACATGGTTTTTTCATCCTCCACCAATTAGTAGGCCTCTCCCTCAGTTGAAAAAATAATGCTTTACTATAAGAGGAAGCCAAGATCCCCTAGGGACCATATGCTATCAATTATTGGGAAATCATCATAGGAGAAAGTTATAGCCCAAAGGAAAATACCAGAGGAAGAGGAGGAGGAATAAATTGAAAGGGGTAAGGTCCTGAGTCTCTAGGGTCTCAAAGGGACTGAATGGAGGAAAACATAGAAATTAAGTGATGTCCCTACTATTTTTATTTTTAGTTTTCCTTTAGTATATTTTATTGCCACTACCATTGATCTGTTATAACAGTATATAGATATTATCATAACATTATACCCACAAACTATTGGATTAAATACTATGAGTAATGTGGTTACCACTTCCCAAGTATTGACAAGAGATCTTAGGGTTAAGAATATCTATTTCTAGTCAATAACACGAGTCTCTATTTTGGATCAAAGTTCACAATAATCTATTCCATCTACTTAGTTAGGTTTTCCTATGCCACATTCTACTATAGCTTAGATAACTTCAATTATCTCATCTACTAGAGTTGGTAATAAGATTCCCTATATTGTGCATCACATTCCACGAATGGGCAACTTGGATTGGTATAAGATTTTCCTTCTTTGTCAGACCCACTCTAAGTTAGTATACAAATTTTTTCTTTGGAAGAAGTTTTATCAAAGGCTATTACTCAGGGTACTCAGTTGGTTGACTCAAGGGAATTGGTAATTCCCCAATGCATAATATAATTGAAATCCTAGGCCACCCAAGGACCCAATTTGGTGATCAAAGATCTTCTCATTGTAAGTTTCATTTATGAAAAATCAATAAAGATAGTCTAGAGGTTAGGAAAAGGAAAAGATAAGATGAATCTAGCATGGGATTAATCCCTAAGGAAAGATATGATGTATTTTCCCTCTCTATAAGGAAGAATATGATAATTAGGGAGTCTTATTATAATGAATATTTTACATCTTACTTAGGATCACATATCAAAGCCTTGATGGGAATTGATATAGATACTAAAAAAGCTAGGTAAGGGATTTAGTATAAGTTAAATCAAGTGCTAGAGTAGCAAAAATTGACCATGCAAGCCCTAATGACAAGTAATACTTAGTCTCTTGAGCTAGTATCATATACATTTTCTTAATGAGAGTTAGCATATGTAACTAAGGTTTCCTTGTATTTGTATTCTATTTACATTACCTGTGAGAGTTAAATATTGAATTTTGTAACATGCACGTGTTGCATAATTTTGTGAGTACATATCTTATTAGGAAGATATAATTTTGGTTGTCTCTAATTGTACATGTAGAGTCTACATTAAAGTAAAACTTTTATTCTAGAAATTAGTATGTCATTTATAATTTATGCATGATTTGGAGGATGAGGTGACCCCTTCCCAAAATCTATGTATACTTGTAATTTACCATTTACAAAGAGAGTTGAAATTTTTACCAATATAAAAAGAAATTTTTATATTGTCATGCAATTATGTAATATGAGTTTATTCTCCATCTTCATGTGATTTGATTATGAATTTTGAAATTTATTTTTTTACATTGATTATTGAACTTTGTCTAAATTAGAATTAGTAACAATTGTTTTAAATTCACATTTATCATAATCATTAAGCAGGGTTATTGAGTGGTTTCAAATTGTGTATAAGGGTCTATTTTTATACAACCTCCTAGTTTTTACAACAAAATAATTAGGTACTCTTAGTGTCTTTGTCATTACCTCACTTTAATTTTACAACATCAGTCCTAGTTATATAAACCTTTAACCATAATATAGGAGTTAAATGTGTCCTTTTACTTAGACTCATCATTGTGTTTGAGGGTTAGAATGAAATAGTATGGAATTACAAGCATTAGTTACAAGCCCTTGTCTTATTTGAAATAAGTCTAAAGAAAAGAAAATTATTTAATCATGAATCCATTTCTACCTTACCCTTCTTTCCCTCTTTTGAGTTTATTTTGAGATCTTCCAACTATATTTTAGAATATTGACCATCCAACCCAAATAGTATTTTGATCTTATTTTAGGTTTCATTCACCCATACACACTCAATTAACAACATGCATGCCTAGATGACTATTAACCACCTAGTTTTTTAACCCATACATGTAATTCATGCCCTAGAGTGGATTTTACCTCTAAGGATACCTTTTTCATGAATTATTTATGCATAAAATCCATATTAACATTCTATTTTTGGTGCTATAAGGAGGGTCTAAACCTCCATTAATGTATTTATCCCTAGGTTTTTGAGTTGCATTGGAGATATAAGGAAGAATAACTAGGTCTAAGGCCTAGGACAGTCTTTTGGTCTCACACTTGTTAACACATCAAAGTCCAATATCTACACCAAATGTTCCCATAATGCCTCAGGCTGGAACACCTTCCATAGTAAGATTCACTTAACCCAATAATCAACCTATGGCTCACCCTTGGTTAATTGGGTTTGATATTACTATTCTAGGAGACATTCATAATTTTCCAAGAAACTTTAATAAATACCTAACTTATTTCTCCACTTCAAGAGGAAGAATAGTTGAAGATCATATTAAGTCTTTTAAGATAACCCTAATACTAATGAATGCCACATATGAAGATGTTGCATGCAAACATTTCCCATTTACATTGTAGGATGTTACTTACAATTAATTTCTAACTTGCTAGAGAATTCAATTAATTTATGGCATTCATGCCAAACCACCTTTATTACTAATATATGGATGCCAACTAGTATTCCCAAATATGACCAAAGTGACTATGTATCAATTCATGTAGGAAAATATGGAACCAAATGATAAAGTAGAGTCCTGATTACTGGACATAATAGAAATAGAAGATTCAAGGTCAAAATCTTTACACAATTTTAATGAGAACTAGAACTTGGTAAAAATATGGTTTGATAAAATATCGAAACCTAAAGCATTTAGAATATCTGATTTAGTGATTCTATGGGACAAATCCCATGAAAAGAAAATATAGTATGCCAAGTTCACCCTCTTATGGATTGGACCTTATTAGATATCATATATGATGGGTAACAATGTTTTCCATTTAAGGGACTTACAAGGTAAATAACTAACATATTCAATCAATGAGATAATTTTGAAGCACTACTTCATGGTTGTATCACCTGGGGATGTCCCTAAGTAAAAATGAGTGTTGCATTATAGGTAGGAGTAGATTATGTTTACTTATTTCCTATTTAAGTTTCCCATTTTCTATCATTTGATTTTATTAGAGTAGTTTCATGATTTTTAGATTAGTTTTTTCCTAATTTCAACATTTTTTCCCTTAGATTAGTTCCCTATTTTATAAAATAGATGTCTTTTGTTTCATGACAACCTAATCAACTTCTTCTAGTATAACCAAGCTAATATAAAGTTCACTATGCTTCTCATGCATGCTTGAGTTGGAATATAAGTCCAAAAGGGAGAATAGGTGTGTGAAGAGCATATATGGGACACACATTTGGTCTATCTACATGTTTTACACCTTTGTGTTTGAGATTTTTAAAATTAAAGTATATAGTGAAAAGTGAACTAAGATTATATCACAATTAAATATTTTTATCAAGTATGTAAAATTTGATCTCACTACTTCATTAAAATTTAGAAAGTATTTTCATATCCTTGGATCAAACACATTTCTCACATTAGTACTTGTTTAAAGTAATAACCATTGATGCAGATATGGATAAAATGGACATTCCATTAAATATATTTTTATTCATACACACACTAGATCACAATGGTTCCTATCCCCTTCTTCCATTTGTATTCTAAAAAAAAGAATAGAGGATCAATGCATCCTAAAGAGTGATCAAGAAATTCAAAATAAAATATAAATATGATCAAAGACTCAAATGATGAAATAAGATCAATACATCACACATCATGAAAATTTATGGAATGAGAAAGTGGGAATCAAAGATATCTCTATCAAGGATATGAACTCTTGGTTGGAAACAAAGAAATGCCTTATTTTATTTTGTTTTTTAAATTTCTTAGAAACCATAATGAAACCTATACTCTATTCTAATTATTTTCTAAAAAAATTAAAAAAGGGTAAAATAACATAAGTTCATCACACACAAATCTAAGGTATGAACAAGGCTAGTATGTTACTTGAGGTTTTGAGAGTCTTATTCATGTTTATTCTTCTTTGATATGATTCATGTTTGATTTGTAATTACTAACTAAAGATTGTAGGTTCTCAAATACTTAGGAGTATTCCTCTTGTAAGTCACCATTTCTTGTACTCAACAATCCCCACCCTCAATTTTTTTGAATAGGGGCCCAAAATAAGTTTAAAAAGCCTAGTTATAATTTAAAATTCCTTTTAATTGGTAATAAAATGAGTGATTATCAAGGATTTATGTCTAAAATATCTTAATTCCCATGTTGATGGTTCTTTTAAGTGTACTATTATATGTCAATACAATTAGTATTTTCCCATATCAAGGTTTTTTACACTTTATGTGATTTAATCAAACTAACATATTAATATATTTTTTAAGTTGTTACATGTATGTAGGTTTTTTCAATTTATAGTAAAATTAAAAATGAAAAATCCCAAGTCTTTCATATTTTCATTACTTTTGGTCTTTGAAACTTTTTGGGTCTTCACATCTTTTGGTTATCATGTATTATGGTCATCGATACTTTTAGCCTTCACATATTTTGATATTCACACATTTTTTTTCCATGTTTACATAAAATGACAAAGAATTATTTAAATAAAATTTATGACACATGAAAACCATGGGTCTTCATGTTTCATGTATCTAGGGCATTGTGTCATTTCGCTAAATAAAAATTAACAAAATCTATAACACCTTAATTTTGATATTATGCCACTTGGAAAAAATACATCAACATAAAAATAATGACCAATTGACATTTGTCTAAGAGATGACACTAGAGAATCCTCCAAACACATAAAATTCTATGTGGAATACCTACTTAAGTGCTGCCATACTTGAATTAAATGAGAAAAATAAGTCTGAAGCTATTGGAAATTAATGGCACATGAACTAAAATTAATGAACATATCTTAAAGCTATAATATTTAATTCTAAATACATCTCATTATTTAATACTAAAGAGCTCAAGTGAACTTGCATTCTATAGAGACCTGAAATCCACAATTTTTTTCATTCACTTGTGAATTAATTATAAAAATCAATCAATTGAATTATCACATAAATTATACAAGTGAAATATGTATCCAATGGATTCATCATATGGTACATTTAGGGGATCAATACCGACATCAAAATTTTCCATCAAGATTTTAGGGAATACATTAATATAATATTTGACTCAGTTGTGTTCGATGATAGGTTTACATATTATACATTTGTATGGGACATTATGGAGAATGTTGATGCCTACTCATGTTAGGGGAGATTATCAACTAGGGAGAAAACACTGGTGGTTTACTACTACCATTAAAATGCCAATAATTACACTTTACAACTACCAAGCCTGAAGTGATGCCCTACATCAACCTACTTTGAGACTCTTTTTACAAGCAAAGTAACTGATGGCTTCATGCATGATATTAATCACAAAATATTCATGGATTAAATTTTACAAGATTATTTATATATGTACCTAAGGATTCCACTTGTAGACACCATATATGATGGGCATAAAATCATGTTATGGAAGAAGACTAACATGGTTGAAGATATATTAAGGAAATGAATAATACTAGGAGAAAAGGTAAGATTTAAGGCCACTAATCCCATTCCCATCACCATATTTAGGATGGAAGTTTTCATTTATATGGCCCTACTAAATAGACTATATAGGTGCACCAACATCCATTAACTTTGAATTGAGTGGGTTTCATTTCTAGACCTATTGATGACTTCAGAACTGATCTTTGCCTTGGGAGAAATTATCAGTGCCAAACCCTATGATTAAATGTTCCAAAAGAATAAAAGACTAATCATAGGCCACTTCTTCATGATATCATACCTACTAGACATTATTATGGCCACGGTGTATGTGCATAATGGATCACTCTAGATCCAAGCACAAAAATGTATAAAAAATAGATTATGTGACTTTTATTCTTTCCTACATATTTATTCCTACTTGTGAAATATTTTTAGAATTTATGATAACATGTATCCTCAATTATGGATGGAAAATCATGAGAATCCAATCGATGGAGTCTTAGATAACATAAAAAATACACTATGGCCTAGGGGGAATACTAGATATACCCAAATTACATAGTAATAATGATTGTGGGAACCAAAGTTTCACCCTTGTGTTTTCCTAAATATGTCTTAGATAAATTGGCAAAATAAGAGATAGCATACCAACTTTGGTGTATTGACAAGAACATGAGTAAGAATCATAAAGGTTTATTCCATGGATATTCCATTATCATAGGCTGAATGAATTATATAATCAATAAGCATTTTATTATTATTGGAATCATAGGAGAACATATTCATTGGCATATTTACATCATAAGGATTAGGACCCACATGGTAGTATTTAAAATCAAGTCGTAGGCCTAGTAATCGGTTACTAGCAAGAACCCTATGAACATGACTTCATTTTCCTAAATGCTAAATATGATGCTAAGGTATTATGTAGGGCACAAATGGATGGTTTCATGGAGTATCTCATAATATAAATTCAAAGGGATCACTCACTTATAATTATATATGTACAAACTCAAATTCCACTTCCAAGAAGATGGGTTACATATGACTATTGGTCCTCATCACCTTCCTAGTCAGTTTAAACAAAGGGAGATCCTTCCCAAGAACCACCACAATATGTGATGATGGATGTGAAGTAAGAGAAAGGTGTGGAGGAGGCCCCTATTACTAAAAACTCATTGGGAAGACTAGAGGAGCCACTAAATTATAATTCTTATGACCCTCCAGGATCTAGTCTTCCTATTTTTATTATAGTACCTATTGATTCATACATATATGTTTCATCCTCCACTACTCAAAAAGTCACTCCTTGAATTGAGAAATAACACTTTACTATAATAGGAATCCAAGAACCCCTAGGGACCTTATGAATTTAATTTTTGGGACATCATCATAGGATAAAGTTGTGGCCCAAGGGAAAACACTAGAGGAAAAGGAGGAATAACTTGAAAGGGTTAAGATCCCGAGTCTCCAAGGAATAAAAGGTAAGGTACTTATGGAAATGGAAAAACTAGGTGATTTCCTTACTACTATTATTTATAGTGTTCCTTTAGCATCTTATGTTTCCACTACCATATATCCTTTCTATAAATATCTAGATAGTACTGCAACATTATACCCACAAACTACAATATTAAATACTGCGAGTACTATCCTTGCCACTCATAAAGTATTGATAAGATATCCTAGGGATAAGAAAGTCCTTTTTTAGTTAGCGAGATGAGTTGATATGTTAGATCAAAGTACACAATCATCTATTCCATATACTTATTTAGGTTTTCCTATACCACATTCTACTGTAACTTAGTCTAATTTAATTGTTTCATCTACTGGAACTAATAAGAAGACAACCTACATTGTGCATCCAATTCCCTAAATGGGCAACATGTATTGGTAGAATATCATTTTTACATCTCTTCTAGACCCATTCCATGTTAGTGCATTGATGTTTTCTTTAAAATAAGTTATATCAAAAGCTATTACTTAGGATATTAAATTAGTTAACTCAGGGGAATTGGTAATTCCCTAATAGGCAGTAAACTCAAAATCTTAAGCTACCTAAATACCAAATCTGGTGATCATGGAGCTTTTGACTATAAGTCCATTCTTGATAAATCAATAGGGGTAGTTTATAGGGTTAGGAAAAGGAAAATAAAAGATGCATTTGTTAGGGGTTTAATCCTTGATGAAATACATGATATCTTTTCCCTCTCTAAAAGGAAGAATAGGAGAACTGGGGAGTCTACTTATAATGAATATTTTTCATCTTACTTAGGAACACATATTTAATCCTTGATGGAAATCCATAGAGAGACTGAGAAAGCTATGGAATATCTTAAACAAAAGTTAAATCAAGTGATGGAATAACAACAAATCAACCATGTAATCCCTGATGATAAGTAAATTATAGTATTTTGAGTTAGTATTATATACATTTTTTGCATGATAATTAGCTTATGTAACTAAGGTTTCCTTATTTTTATATGGTATTCATGTTGTATGTGAGAGTTAACTATTGAATCTTGTAACATGTACATGTTGCATAGTTTCTTGTGTATCTTATTAAGAAGATATAATTTTAGCCATCTCTACTTGTACATGCACAGTTTTCATTAAAGTTAAAATTTGTTCTAGTCATTAGCATGTAATTATTTCTTTATGCATGATTTTAAGGATGATGTGACCCCTTCCCAAACTATATATATACTTATAATTTTCCATTTATAAAGAGAGTTGAAATTTTATCAATATACGAAGATATATTTGGGTTATCATGAAATTGTGTTTAATATGAGTTTCTTCTCCAACTTTGTTTGATTTGATTGTGAAACTATTTAAAGATAATAACTTAGTATTTTGTTATATGCCATAGTAGTTTTGAAATTTATTATTTAAATTTGTAAAAATTAGAATTAATAATAATTATTTTAAATTGACATATATCATAATCATTAAGTAGGTTTATTAGGTGGTTTTAAATTATGTAGAAGGGTCTATTTTGATACAGACCCTAGTTTTTGTAACGTTAATATTTGGTACTCTTAGTGTCTTGGTCATTACCTCTCACTTTAGTTTTTCCATAGTAGCCCAAGTGATGACAACCTTTGAACATAATCTAGGAGTTGACTATGTCATTTTATTTAGACTCTTCACTGTGTTTATGGGTTAGTATGCAATAGAAGTAAATTAAAATAATTAATTATAGGACCTTGTCCTCCTTCAAATTAGTTTTAATAAAATAACATTATTAAATCATAAATCCCTTTTTTCCCTTACCCTTTTTTCCCTCTTTTGATTTTATTTTGGGATATACCTACCATAATTTAGACTATTGGACATCCAATCCAAATAGGATGTTGGTATTATTTTAGGTTTCATTCATCCATACATACCTAGTTAAAAACTTACATGTTTAGTAGACCATTTCACCACCTAGATCTTTAACCCATGCCTTTAATTTGTGCCTTAGAGTGGAGTTTATCTCCATAGATATTCTAAAAGTTAGAGGATACCTCATTCATGAATTAGGTGTGAATAAAACCAACATCAACAATATATACCATTAGTGATTCAGAAAGTGAACAAAGGGCTAATAAAAACTCAATTAAAATTCTAAGGTAAATGCTTCAAAACAAAGTGATCAAATTACCTCCTATGCATACTCTCAGAAGATCAAAATACTATTATGAATATCATAGTGTGCATGGACATAATATAGATCATTTTATTATTGAAACATTTAAAAAAAATAAATAAATAGTGGTGACCTTATAATAGATACATCAATTATGCAACCCACTTACCTTATGAGTACATCTCCTAAAGCACAAGTGAAATATGAACAAATATGTTTACCAAAGGATAATGTAGAGAAAAAATAGTTGTGAATGCAAAAATTAGAGTAAGAAAATATCCAAAATAAAAAAATAGAGAAAGAAAATATTCAAAAGGAAAATATAAAACAATAAATATTACAACAAGATCAAGAAGTAAAAACACAAATTACATTTTTTTCTAGTTTTCAATCAAAGATACATGACTCTTCTCTGGTCCATAATGAGATGCAACATTTTTATAGTGATGAACATACTCAATAAAAACAAAGTTTCAATACGGAAAATCCAATCTATGGTGAAATTGGTTTTTCATACACAGTGATCAAAATAATATATCACAAGTTCAATAACAACCTAAAAAGTTAGTCCTCTCCTATGCTAACTATGGTTATGTAGAATATAATTAGAATGACATAGATAATATGATAAATGAATATGGAAATTTAATTATATTCATCTAAATTGTCATTTAATGTAATGAGTGTCACTTGAGATGAACTTATCCTTAGCTTACCCATAGACCTATCTTAGGGCATATTTTGATCCTTTTCTAGCTTTTATGCACATATAACCTATTACCAGATATACCAAGAGCCAGAGCAAGCCATCACCTAGGCATCCCCAATCCCTTTTCACATTTTCCAACCATTTGGAAAATAATATGGACTCATTAGTCTATAACATAGTGTGCTATTGGAAAAGGGGGAAATACTATTAACCCTTAGCTTTCATTACCCCTAAAGGATGCCTTTCTACTTCTTGAAGCATCTTAGGGTTGGCCTAGACTCATTTCATGTCTTGAAAATAATTAGAACATTATATAAAGGCCACTCTCATTCATTTATCCCTTAGATGGAAATTATCATGAATGATCTTAGAAATAGTTATGAAAATTAATGTTATCAATCCTTATTTACCCCTGATTATGCATACATACATCCATATATAGTAACCTAGATCTTAATTTTACACAAGTTTTCAATCTCAATTCACATTCAAAGCATTCAAATTAGAATTCATACTTAGGAATAGTAACATCATTCTCACTTGTACCAGTACTTAGATTAGGAAAAATACATCAGGATTGATCCTATTTTAAGGTATTGGTATGTAGGTAGCACTAAACACATGGGTTTTTGAGGTAACACCCAACCTATCCTACTAACACCACTCTTATTCCACTTGTGTTCATGAAAACCTAGAAAGTATGGAGGCTTAGGGTTTCATAGTGAAATCAGTCAAAGTATAGAATAGATGATGATCCAGGTATCAATCATACATGAATAAACTTCTAGAAATAAAGTGAAAGTCTACCCATAATTTTAATAATTGACCTGCATAATGTCATTAACATAAAATTAAAGGTCAATGGCATAGTGTGTTATTAGAAAAGATGGTCGAGCTATTGTCTAAAGTGGGTTTTGACACCCATTATTTACTAATAAAACTTTGCCTTACTTTCGCATCACTTCCCAACTAACCACTTGTCTATCTCAATCATATTTTTTAGCTAAGTATAACTTTTATAATTTATGGTCATTTATAGATTATTAAAATAATTAAGTTATTATATACATTAGTGGTTGTTAATACTGTAATATTTTATTCCCTAATTTATTACTCAGATCTTTATCAAACTTAGAGTTACATTTTGTAATCCTAAAAATATAAATCATTTGGTGACCCAAACTTACTTTGAATAGTGATCAAACCCTAGCCCTAGATGCTACTAGTATTTGCATCCTTATTTTTCTTATTTCCATTTGTTGTGTTAGGCTTTTCAAATTTCATATATTTTATTTTAGTGATAATCTTTCATTTTTTTACTAAATTCCGTCTAAGAAAGTTATATATCTTCCTTTAATAAGAAGTTCTGGTCTTAGTGGTAACCCTATTGAGCATACCTAAATTCATTTCATTCAAGCTTATACCATGGATAAAAGGACTAGTTGTAACTCCTTTAATTGATACTTAAAATATTGATTCTATGGACTTTAATGATAATACATCAGAACATGAGCAATACAATCAATACCATAATGATACACAAGAAGGGACTTAGGACACACTCACCCCCTACATGATGAAAATATTATAATTAATAAGGATGAGATATTAAAAGGTTTTAGAGATAGACTTTGGGAATAATATCATGATCATGAATATATTTTTTAAGATATATTGGAAATAAAAAATGAATAACTTGGTCAATCTTCTAACCCCACATATGCTAATATTATTACACCTACTATGGGGGTAGCTTAGATTTTATAACCACCTACTATAACTAGAAAACTCTCACTAGTGGCAACACTTCCTATGGCTAGTACACATTTTTCCTCTCTAAATGTGTAATCCCTTAGGCATGATATCCATTCTTTATAGGCCAAGGTGTTACATATTGATTAGGGTACCACTAGACCATCTCATGCCTTAGACTCTCATGTTCCTCTACATAAACTATTGGTACAACATATAGTCGTAAATACTTTTCCATATGGATTTGTGGCACCCAGGCTTACTCTATATAATGGTAAGGGTGACCTAAAACATCACCTACATGATTTTCACACAACATGTTTGGACTATGTGTTCAATGATTATCTCCTAACTAAGTTTTTCCCTCATAGTTTAAAGGAATATTCATTACAATAGTTCTATTATCTCCCTAATCAATCCATTATAACAAATAATCCACCCACATATATGTTTTTGGCACATTTTTTGATCAACATCAGTGATAAATTTTCATATGCTCAAGTCACTCATTTAAATAAAAAATCTAATGACCCAATAGCTAAATATGTCTTGTGATATAAAACCATGTTAGAAAAGATGACTAACCCCATGGTAAATAGATAACTGTAGGATATATACAAGAAAATTTTATTACCAAAATTACATGAATCTAAATTATTTAAAAGGTTTCCATCATTTATATATTTATGACATATAATGAAGGAATGGGAAGTTAAAAATCTCTCCATGGGAAAGTTAAAGTACACAGCTAGATCAAATTACACTAATAAGAGTTCAAATATGCTCCCATATAATGTGAGGCCCAATGAAAATAATAATGAGAAAAATAAAATGGTTAATGCAGCCTCAAAGCTAACTCTCTATGTGGTTTTATCATCTCTACTAAGGGGACCTTTTATGAATCTTCCTGAACCACCAACTCATGTTCTCTAATGTAATGTCATATCTCTCCCTCCCATCAAAGAGGTTGATACAAATAGGCCTAGTCCAAATAATTATGATTCTAATTGATTTTATGATTATCATAGTGGACCTGGCTATATGCAATAAAAAATGTATCGTGTATATAAGTCAATCCTGGCTTAGAGAAGATAGAATATACCTACACTTTTGGTTGGGAATACATTTATTAAGTAGGAGCATGACCAATATGGAGATCCACTAGACCCAATTTGGAGATAACTTATCATAATACACAATGATAAGGAGGGTATCAAAGCCTCCAATCTAACACAATCATATAATAACCCTAAGGGGGTCATAGGTTTTGATATTTCACCTATTCAAATAATAAAAAAAGTAAATCTAATACAGTGCTCACTAAGGCTTGTGATATAAAGTGGGGGTTAGAAATAATAAAAATAAACATGCATAGAAGACATATACTCATGTAAATATATACAAAAACTTGATGCATTGAAGATAAGCATAATATAATTGTCTATCTACTCTTACAAAGGAGAAATAAAGTTAGGAATACTTACCTTGAAGACAAAACTAATGAGTCTCAATCTCTCCCTTGGACAAGGTACTTCAAAAGAGGTTGTTGTGGTATGTAAGGATGATAAAGACAAATCAGCTCTAAGATACAAAACCTATCAATGCATATAAAATACTTCTCTATAAGACACAATTTGTGTCTCTAAATAAAGTATGGAACCCTCAACTTTACTTCTCAAGTAGAATGGT
The DNA here is from genome assembly GCA_037957365.1 of Torreya grandis. Taxonomy (NCBI): domain Eukaryota; kingdom Viridiplantae; phylum Streptophyta; class Pinopsida; order Cupressales; family Taxaceae; genus Torreya; species Torreya grandis. The sequence goes on from JARHVA010006090.1 coordinate 873,857, forward strand.
CAATAAGGAGATGTTCGTTCATACTTACTTCTTATTCACTTCTTTCTTATCAAATGATGGGAAATGAACTTTTATATATAGGTAGATCTTTCCCTAAAACCTTCAAAAAATGTCAATTGATAAGGCTGACCCAGTTGACCCAATACAATTCTAGATAATAATTCACTAGGTCTCAAGCTAGGTTAGCTAAATGTCAAAATAGCATCTGAGTAAAAATAACCCAAAACTGTATAGGGTCGACCTAGTCAACCCTATGCAACTGACTAAAAAATGGGATTAAGGTTAGGAAAAGGAGGATAAAATGTATTAAAGATTTGGAATGGGTTCAACTCAGAATAAAAATCTTAGGGCATATGGTTTTAGGAGACAAGTGTGTAGATAACATGTGGCAAAAGGGACAACAATCTTGTGAAGCACCAATGGTCTACCAACCCCTTTCTTGATGAACTCCTTAAGGCATGCACTTAGATAGATTGAGATTTGATGGGTTATTACTAGATAAAATGTGTTAGTAAGTGATAAAATTTTGAAAATATCATGTGTATACATATGCCCCACTCAAAGATCATCATGTGGCATGTGAATTCAATATGGGATGGTGCTTCAGGAAATAGAACATGATAATACATAATGTTGATGCTAAGCAAAATGTAGTCAGAAAAAAATAAGATAAATGAAAGGAAAAAATTGAAAAACACATAAATTTACTTACATTAGTGTCATAGATAAATAAATAGACTACAAGAGAAGTGAAGGCATTTAGTGTAAAGAACACTAGGCAAACTTGTACAAGTTAGTGAAAAAAATAGACAAAAAGTGAAATTTTTAGAAGATAGGCATATAATAGTGGAAAATATTCTCTATGCCATCAAAAATATAGAACATTTTATGGTTTGAGAAATAGATGAGTAAAAAAAAAGATAGAGGAAAAACAAGGAATCCATCAAAAAATAATTGAAAGATTTAGATTTTTAAAAATGTTTTTAAATAGGGTGAAATGAAAGTAATTTGTTATTTTTGACTTGTGAAAGAGAGAAAAAGAGCTCTTGAAAGACCAAACGAGATAGGATGGTGAGGAGATGATAGGCTAGGTGAGAGGGACCTATAGAGGCAGCAATGATTATAGGATAGGTTGGAAACTAAG
>JARHVA010006090.1:880000-955000 GCA_037957365.1 Torreya grandis
CTAAAGTACCTTGACTCTACTATGAGATTGACTGTGGAGTTTGATCTTTGACTATAAAAAAGAGATGTGCTTTGAATCACATCTTTTAGTGTGATTAGACTTTTAAGAATTTTGAATGTTGTTTCCTTTTGTATCATTGCCTTTTGTTAATGATTTGGATTTTGCATAGTTTTTATGGATTCTATGATTCCTCCTCCATAAAAACTTGGAATGACCAATCATGAGAGATAAAGTGATACACATTAATGACATTTAGGCTTAGGCTAAAGGAATCTAAGTAACCAAAGATAAGACTAACTAAGACACTTAGGCTTAACAATGAACCAACATGTGATCTCAAATCTCAACCATGTATATGCTTAGTTTGTGAAAAGGGGAAGAAAGGGAATAAGGATATCCAAATTGGATGAGTGAAAAGAAAGTATAATGAGATGAATTGTTTTCTAACTGATCACATGGTAATAGGAAATGACTAAAGGGAACCAATTTTGTATAACTAAATCATAATGACAGTTATCCATGAAAAATAGAGATAAGAAAGAAAACAATCATAAAGACACAAGAAGGGAAGTTGTTAGTAGGAAAGAAAGAGAATCCAATGATAAATAAAGATATCCATAGGAAAACATAAATTGCCAATATAAGCAATATAGAGTGTAAAAGTAAAGCCATGTAATATAAATAAGAATTTGACATAGTGTCAAATGATATAACAGATAGATAAAGATAATATTGGAGCACACATCCAATCCAAATGTAAGTGTAAAAGCACCATACATGTGCTCATAAATACTGATGAATTCTACCACACACATTATCTAAAACATTGGATATATCTCTATGAAGTTGAATACAAACTAATGTTAGTGTTTCATCTATCTTTGATGAAAACTGGGAAAATACTTCTCATCTAATTTCTTCTACAAAAAAAATTAGGAATGATAGATGGATCATGATGAGGAGGGATATCAGGCAAGGGATACTCAAGAGAATTCATTGGAGAGGGATCTATGGGAGATGCAAGAATCACTAGTAGGGAAGGATCCATAGGTGAGGGACTCATAGGTGGAGAAAGATCCATAGGTGAGGGAAGGTCCAAAAATGAAGGAGTCATGGGTGAAGGCACAAAAGGTGATGTATGGACCATAAGAGGGGATGGAACCATATGAGGTGGAACTATGGGAAAAGATGGAGGATACTTCTTATGAGAATGACCTATGGGAGGAATGGTAGAAGGTCTTGAAATAGATGTAAGGTGATCCTTAAGGTGTTATTGAAGGATGCATAATAATTAGTGTGATGGGTACCACATTGGTACCATAGATAATATACCTCACCATACTTAATCATATATTTAGGAAGTATCTTCAGGAGAGGCATGGTATTTTCTAAAAGCTGAGGTGAAGAAGGATGTAAGTGTTAATATATTATCACAACTTATGACAAAGGGTGGAAGAATGATGATCTATTCTATGGAAGTAAAAAATACACATGTGAGTAGGCTTAGGATAAGAACTCATAAGAGGAGGTGTAATAGGATCAAAAGAAGTTGGAGAAGACTCATCAGCCCATTTGGTGGGTAGTGGAGCCATTTTAGGCAAAGAAAGCAAACCATCACCAAGGGAGGGTGGTGGTGGGGAAGGAATCAGACTAGGCTCAATGGAAGGAGCAATGGGAATATAAGTAGGGATAGAATCAAAAATAATGGAATTAATAATAGGCTCAACTATAGTGTGAGTAAGAATGGACTCAACTATAGAAAGAATAAGAATGGGCTTTAATGTGGGTTTCACTAAGAGAGGGGTAGTATATACAAAATCCCAAAGAAGGTTTGCATGCATCTTAGGGATAAGCAAGCTATAATGGTTAGGGTACCTAGAAAAGTGTTAAGACCTAATCATAGCATGATCCATGAGCATAGTCCTATAAGGATCCTAAAAAATTAGAGGTGTTGGCACCATCTCTACCTTATGATAAAGAGGAAAAATACTAAAATTAGGAACTATAAACAAGGGAAAATGGGAAGATATATGAAAAGACTCAAACAAAAAAGAACAATAATGGATAATATTAGCATCATAGGCTTGGATAAGACCAAATAAGAATGGTTCATCTAAGGAATAAATGTCATCATAATCTGGTGTGTGAAGATCAATGACACAAGTAGGGATGACCTTGTCATCTAAGGAAGTGTAGTGAATATAATGTTGAGTCTTGGTCAAGACAATGAGAATGTCATCACAAGGAGGTTTGAGAGAATAAGGATTTAAAGAAGATAGAAGCTATGAGATTAGATGAGGAAAGATATCATAAGGTTTAATCTTTAGGTTAATCTCATCAGGCTCATCATCATCAGAGTCTAAAAGGTTGAGAGGAATACTCCCAATAAGTTTAGGATAACCATTTTAACCTCTAGTAAAATTAACAAGAAATTTGAGGCATTAAGACTCATAGAATGGAACACTGGGTAAAGGTTCAAGAGTATGAATCTTGAAGACACCACAGTCTTGGAATTTTTCTAAATTCTAAGGGTTAGTATCACCCTGAATCTTATAAATGCCTCCATTATGAGGAAATTTAATGCATTACAGGTGGAAGAAATAACTAATCTCATATGGTGAGTCCATGACCTACCAAACAAGATATTATAATAAAGGGGAAAGTTAAATATCATCACCTTCACATGATGGTGACAGGTGAGATAGTAATGGGAAGCCACACACAACCTAGAGGAGACATTTGCTTTCTATCATATCCTTGGCATGTGTTGTGTGTGGATTTAAGGTTGTATTCATAATATCTAAGGGTCTTAATCAAATCAATAAATTCAACACATGCACTAGAACCCTCATCAATAAATTCATGTTTAACTTGGATATCACCTATTTGGATACTAATGAACAAAGGATGATCATTTGCATGAAGGAGAATCTCATCAAGAATCATATAAGTTATAGGAAATTTGAAGGAAAGAAAAGTATCCATATTTTTTTCAATTTTGATAGACATCTCTTCACATTATTTTAATATTCCATACTTAGATCTAGATAAGGTTGATTCATATCCTGCTAGGGGAGGATGAGGGATGTTCATCTCGAATAAAAGTTACATAAGACAATTTCTATGATGTGGAGAAGTCCTCATAAGCTCAAGGAATAAAATTTGGGATGGGAGATTAGTGAGCTCCATAATGGGATCCCACTCATCATAACCCATGAAAATATTTTTAGAAAAAGGTGCATAGTGATTAATAAGGTCCTTAGAAGGAGGAGCTGAAGTGCATTCAAATTAATGTTGATAAGAAGGAGAAGATTTAGAACAAGATCGTAAATTATGTTGCAAAGATGAAATATTTGGTTCAAGTTGGTTTTGAGAGTTGGTAGAATAAGTGTTAGTAGAATATTGATTATTATTAGTGTTAGAAGATGGAGATATGATAGAAATATAATAGGAAGTGTTATCCAATGGATAATTAGGAATTGGATCTGTAAAGGTTATAAGGTCATCTTGACTCAACTCATTTTGATCTATAAACTTTAGCAAAATATGCTTACATATATCAATTTTTATTAACAATAATAATTTATGGAATTATTTAATATTTAACTTTAAAATTAATTTTAAATAATATTTTTTGCAAGAGACATCATTCAAAATGAATAAGATAATCAACACATGCAATTGATTATGGAGTTTGGTACAATGGCCTACGTCTCTGGGTCCTTTATAGGTTGATCTATTAATAATGCTTGAAAATAATTACAAGAAATTTTCAAAATAGAATTTTACCAACTAAAAAGTTGATCCTTGGGAAAAAATACCATAAGTCTCTTCTCAGACTTTTTCACGATTTCACCTTTATCTCCTTCTGCAAGCTTCCTAAGCCTCTTAAGCAACAGTTAATTTTGCTTCAATTCTGAAACTTTGTTTTAAAAAATTAATGATTTAAAATGAGCCCCTTCAAGCACTTTATATAGTATTTTGGGATAAATTTTTTTTGGTGGGGAAGCTTATCTTTTATCCAAATATGGCCTAGCTCGATCTCCATAGTTTTTTATCCACATCCTTTATCCCATTAGGATGGGATTGACATTATTTTTATATGGCATGGGTTCATGGCATTTATTGCTAATGATTTTGGAATTTTATCCAAAATACCATGAACTTCATGATTATTAATGCCTATACATAGGCATTGGGCATGTTATGTGGTTTTTGTTAGCTTTGGGATGTGGCATGTAATGGTGGGCTATATTGGGCTTTGGTGGTTTTTGTGATAACTTGGCATTAATGTGGGATGGTTAGAAGAGCATGGAAATAATATAGTGGTGGCAAGCCATGTGGTAGATTGAGGACCCTCCATGTGGACCACTCCAAATCTGACTCTTATCAACATCCAACTAGATGCTTCGTAGCTCTATCGATGATAGGGTCCTCTTTTGTGACAAAAGTAAACTCCACTAGCTATGGTTCCCATAGCTAGCCTTTTATGCCTATTAAAGACCAACTATGAAATCACACAATTTATTCCACCTCATGCCACTTGCCACATGTTGCTATATAATTGGCTTATCTAGTCATTGTTTGACCATGTTGTATTTTGCCTCTTGAGTAGGAACTTCTAGAAGCCATATCTTTTAACCACGACCTCATTTTTTTGTAAACAAGATATTGTTAAAAATATCTCAAGATGATATATACAGTGGAACTTATTTGGAAACATTACATGATGGTTAATTTTTTAAGTTTGACCAAATTTGACCAATTTTAACTAACTTTGACTTGAAACTTTAATTGGCTACACAAGGAGCATATAAGCTCTATTTTATGTGTTTCACATACCACTGAAAAGGTCTCAATGGTCCCTACACAATGGTGTAGGTTTTGATCTACTTTAGGAAATTTTATAAATTGAGCTCTAGATCATACCTCCCCTTTAAAAAGGATTTTTATCCTAAAAAATTTAGTACTAGACATGGTACTCCATGTGAGGATATTTTCATGGCTCTAGCTCTCAGCTCTGGCTCATGACAACTGGTTCTGACTTTGATGATCCCCTAAATTTCATTCAATTTTGAAGATACTCTGATGGGTCTTCAGATTTTGAGATAGTGAAAAAAAATGTTTTATGATACTTGGTGTTATAATAATCACCATTTTATAATTTCCCTCTTAGGGTCTTACATAATTTTACAAACATTACCCTTCTTGGGTCTTTACAAACACTATAATTATACATAAAAATTAAAAACATTGCCCATACTTGGGTCTTATGCATTTATAAATGATTCCTATATCCAGGTCTTACAAACATGCATACATATTTATACATATTGAAACATACAAATTAAAATATACAACCTATCTTTCAGGCTATGATGGCATCTTCCTGCAGTGATCTCGTCTAAAACATACATGAGTAAAATAATATTGAGGGCACCATTTTACTATAATGGTTCAAGTTATTATTGATATGATCACATGAGATATTCTATCCCATCTTTTACAATGTTATATTGATTTTCCTTCTTGCAGAAAAATTGCCTTTCTTAGAGACAAATATGTTTCTCCTATGACAATGCCATTAAAATGGAGTGGAACCACATCTAATTAAACTTCATGTAAAAAATTGGATGCAATTACAAACCCTAGTTTACATGTTTTACTTACATATACATTACTACCATCATTTATCTTATCCAAATAATATGGTTTGAGATGTGGATTAATTTCTAAACCTAGAGTTTCTAAACATCTTCAGAAATCAAATTATTTTGATAATTTTTATGAAAGATAACATCTATCTTAGAATGCTTAACTATTATTCTTTTAAAGAAGTGTTGTTTACCTTTCTAGGGTGACAAAATTTAAACTTTTAGATTCTCATTGACTATCATTTCTCTCATTGATGTTGTTTCTGGTCCTAATTGACAAGACTTTGTCTGTTGCCTAACTGAAGTTGTAATTAAAACCTTTGTCTTAGGTTGTTGCTTAATTTTCTTTTCTTCTTTAGACAACCTCATTTTGGTAGTTTTCTTAAACATATTTTTAGGACTTTCTTGGACATAATTAAAAAATACATTTGAGTATTTCATTTTTGCATAGCTTGATGAGTCATTTGAAGATATTTCATCCAATATAGATATTGCATCTTCGAAGAGTGCTTCTTCTAACTCTTCGAGATGTTCTAGCTTACTGGTTGAGTAATATTTCAACTTAGCTTCTTGGGAAATTTTCCCTCCACCTCCATATCCTAATCCTACATAGAGTGGTCTCTTTTCCACTTGGATAGGCTAGACAATTCCTTGACCATAATGCCAAGGCCTTTTCCTTCAAATCCCATTTTAGCCAATAGATTAGAACCTATTCCCTTTGTGTGGTTTTAAAATGTACCAACACATGGAATTGATAAATTTTTAGGGTTAACACATTTAGTATCCCTAAATTTTTTAAAATAGCTAGAAGAGTTGGAAAATTAATTTTAAATAACTTTTTTTTTCAATAGACATCATTCAAAATGAACAAGACAATCAACACACACAATTGATTATGGATTTTAACACAATGGCCTACGTCTTCGGGTCATTTATAGGTTGATCTATTTTAAAATTCTTTAAAATAATTACAAGACATTTTCAAATTATAATTTCACCAAATACAAAGTTGATCCTCAGGAAAAAATACAATAAGTCTCTTCTTGAACTTTTTCACCATTTTTCCTCTATCTCCTTCTACAAGCCTCTTAAGCCTCTTACGCAATAGTTGCTTTGTCTTCGATTCTGAAACTTTGCTTTGTTTTTGAAACTTGATGATTTGAAATGAGCCCCTTTAAGCACTTCATATAGTGTTTTGAGCTATGAAAATTATGGTGTGGAAGCTTATCTTTTAGACAAATATGGCCTAGCTTGATCCCCATAGTTTTTTATCCACATCCTTTATCCCATTAGGATGGGATTGACATTATTTTTATATGGCATGGGTTCATGGCATTTTTTTACCAATGATTTTGGCCTTTTATCCAAAATCCCATGAGCTTCATGATTATTGATGCCTATACTAGGCATTGGTCATGTTATGTGGTTTTTGTTAGATTTAGGACGCGGTATGGACTTGGCATGTGATGGTGGGCTATATTGGGATTTGGTGGTTTTTATGACGACTTGGCATGTCATGGTAAGTTGGACTTGGCATTAATGTGGGATGTTTAGCATGGTAAATAAGATTATGTGACTATTAAAAATTTGACCATGAAAATAATATAGTGGTGGCAAGCCACATGGTGGCTTGAGGACCCTCCACATGGACCTCTCCCAAATTGACACTTGCTAATGTCCAACTGGATGCTTCATAGCTCTATCAATGGTAGGGTCCCATTTCATGAAAAAATTTGACTCCACTATTAAGCATGGGATATACTAAGAGGGGGGGGTGAATTAGTATATCATATATCTTATAAAACTTTCCTTTAACCAAATTCCACTTAATCAAACATTCAAGATATGAAATAAAACTCAAACAATAAACACCACACAAGATAGAGAGAGACACCAAATATAACGTGGAAACCCAATGTGGGAAAAACCATGGAGAACAATCTCAAGTATATGAATGAGCACCAACCCAAACAATATTCACAAGCATCAACTTGCAGGAGCACCACACCCCTTTGCTGAGCACCAACCTAGCTACTATTCGTGAGCACCAACCTACATGAGCACCACACCCCTTTGCTGAGTACCAACCCAGTACTATTCATGAGCACCAACCCACATGAGCACCAACCCATTTGCCAAGCACCAACTTAGCAACAATGCGTGAGCACCAACCCACAGGAGCACTAACCCCTTTGTGTATACCACACACCTATCTCTCAACGTTGCTATCTTAACAAATGATAGTTCAATACAACAACTCTTTCCTCTCTCTCACCTTTGCTCTTCTAAGCTAGATATAACGAATACAAATCATATTCATCTCTCACAATTGCTCTTCTAAGCTAGATATTAAAATATCAAATCAACCTCTATCTCTCATATTACAAATGGCTTCTCAAGCCTTTATTTATATCTTTCCAAATGACCTTTCACCTTCCCCCTTTGTGACCCTTCAATCCTCATGAAAAATGGCACCAAACTTGTATGACCCTTCATATTCAATCCTTTGAAAACTCATGTGGTGACCCTTCATGATCAAAAATTTCCTTCCCACTTTTGTCCTTATCTTTGGTAAATTCTCATATTCCTCAAAGTGTCCCTTCATGAGAAATTGCACCCTTCCTCTTTTGTCTTCACTTGGTGACTCTTGGTATTCCCCAAGATGACTCTTCATGGGAAAATACATCCCATCCTTCTTTTGTCTTTACCCCATGGCTCTTTGAATTCTCCATGGGCACTTCTTTTGTCTCATATGCAACCAAAAATATATTTGTTAATATTAAATAAATATTAACTCATATTAGCCAAGATATATCTATTACAAACAACATTAAATGCAATGGGACCTTTATCACCAATAATGCTAGACCTTTGACATCAATGACAATATTTCCAACAATCTCCCCCTTTGTCATTGATGGAGACCTCAATCCTAAAATTTCCACATCCTGTCACCTACACATACTATCATTTGAAAACATACAGTAACTCCCCCTTACTGTAGCAACCTGTACATGTTCCATGTACCTATTTTTTACACCTATACCTGTACCTATTATTCTCCCCCTTTGACATCAATGGCAAAGGGCCTACCTAGATCTAACACTTAGCTCCCCCTCAATTGATGCTGAACATCAATGGAAAGAAGTAAAATAAATTACTCCCAACTCCTCTTGTAGATCTTTGAATGTGTCCTTTGATTGTGCCTTTGAGAAGATATTTGATAATGCATATAAATCTTTACCTATCCTTTGAGAATCTGCAATCAACTCATTTGAAAATTTTCTTCTAACCTCACAACTTTTTACATGAAACTTTAATGTATATCCCTAATCACATATTTGACATACACTCAATAGATTATGCTTACAAAACATTCTTAGCTTTGGTTCTACTAATATCCAAAATTAAAGTACCTTTTCTAGCTATCATAATAGTGGTTTTATCTTCGAATCTCACTGTACTCTTATCTCCTTTGATCTTTTTAACTCTTATCTCCTATCATATGCCTCAAACATCCGCTATCAATGAACCATGGTTGATCTTTATTTCTTACATGCAAAGCTGTTTGCACCAACATAGAATTTTTAGGTTGTTTCTTCTACCATGAACATGTCTAAACCTTCTTCCTGATGAATGGAGCTTTGAAATTCTGATCCTTCTTCATTGAATCTGCATGAGTATTATTTTCCTTCTTTCTAAAACTATTAGCTCTTTTTCAACATTCTAATTTCTTGTGACCATAATCATTTGAAACACTGCATATGCAAGAATCATTCTAATAGCCTCAAACCATAATACTGATGCAAAATTTTCTTCAAAAATTTATTCCCTCAAAAGATATAAGAAATAATATGGAAACTCACCTTCTTGTCATGCAACATAGCCAAGACCCAATAACATCCACCATGCTTCAATTTTTCTTAAAAGTCTCTCCTTGAAGCCTAGAAGAGACACGCCACACAAAAAGGTCCTAGAAATAAATCTCAGGAGATTCCCACATCTCCTTTGTTTCTTCCTTGATCTTCTTGTGTTTTTATTTTATAATCCGTTTAAGCATGTCTAACCTTTTTGACTTACTAACCTTATAATTTATGATGTTTTTCATCTTCTCAAATTTTGAAACTATCTTATCTTGACAAAGCTCATCCTCAAATGTAACAAGAGATTCTACACAATCCTTCCTATCTGATTCTTTATCTACTATAGCAAGTAATTCATGTTCACTTTTAAGCTCAACCTGGTCAACCTTTACTATTTTAGGTCTCTAAACCTTAATTTGAATCTTCTCATATCTTTTAGGGGCTATGTAACCTTTGACATACTTTGAAGATCTCTTTACTTGTTTTGAACATAATTTAGCAATATGGCCAACCTTATGACAACAAAAGCAAACAACATTTCTCATACCTTTTTATTGAATGTGACTGAGATCTCCCTTTGAATGATCGCTTCTCCTCATACAGTCTCTTGCCCTATGACCAACATGATGAAAAAAAATAATGGCCATGAAAAGAATTTGAAAACTTAAAAGCATTGGGCTGCTTGATCAACTTCTTGGATTTGCCTTTAAAACCTGCATCCTTCTTTCCTTGGACCAATATTTCATGATCTTTCTTAACCTTGATTATAAGCTTCTCATGATTATCCTTTAAATAACCTAACTCATCCTTCAACTGATTACACTCTTATTCTTTTGATGTTAAAATTGAATTTGCAACCTCTAACTGATTCTTAAGATCCTGAATAAATATCTTATTTTATTTTACTTCTATAGCCAACTTAGAATCCAAGATACACACCTATTCCTTAAGAGCCTCAACCATAGATTTCAACTCTTGATTCTCCTTCTTTATCTGCTTGGCCATCTTATGCTTTTCTTTGATCTACCTTCAAGTTGTTAAACCCTTTCTGAAGAAACCTACTCTGATACTAATTGTTAAGCATGGGATATACTGAGAGCGGGGTGAATCAGTATATCATATATCTTATAAAACTTTCCTTTAACCAAATTCCACTTAATCAAACATTCAAGATATGAAATAAAACTCAAACAATAAACACCACACAAGATAGAGAGAGACACCAAATATAACATGGAAACCCAATGTGGGAAAAACCATGGAGAACAATCTCAAGTATATGAATGAGCACCAACCCAAACAATATTCACAAGCATCAAATTTCAGGAGCACCACACCCTTTTCCAAGCACCAACCCAACTACTATTCATGAGTACCAACCTAGCTACTATTCGTGAGCACCAACCCATAGGAGCACCAACCCCTTTGCCAAGCACCAACTCAGCAATAATTCATGAGCACCAACCCACAGGAGCACCAACCCCTTTGTGTATACCACACACCTATCTCTCAATGTTGCTATCTCAACAAATGATAGTTCAATACACCATCTCTTTCCTCTCTCTCACCTTTGCTCTTCTAAGCTAGATATAATGAATACAAATCATATTCATCTCTCAGAATTGCTCTTCTAAGCTAGATATTACAATATCAAATCAATCTCTATCTCTCATATTACAAATGGCTTCTCAAGCCTTTATTTATAGATTTTCAAATGACCTTTGGCCTTCCCCCTTTGTGACCCTTCAATCCTCATGGAAATGGCACCAAAATTGTATGACCCTTCATATTCAAGCCTTTGAAAAGTCATGTGGTGACCCTTCATGATCAAAAATGTCCTTCCCACTTTTGTCCTTATCTTTGGTGACTTTTCATATTCCTTAAAGTGTCCCTTCATGAGAAATTTCACCCTTCCTCTTGTTAGGAACCTGAGGAAGCACACAATTGATTACCATATACAAGCAACTTAAGATGCGGAATTAACCAGAAGTAACAAGTAACTAGAAAATAGAAATGACACAGAATATGAGAGACAATACACAACTTGTATTAATACTCATACATAAAAGAATACAATAAAGAAGATGCCACTTCTTCTTCACCACCTCTCAGAGGTTTCCCACACCTCAAGTGAACAGTACTTCTTTCCTCAAAGCTCTCTCTTACGGTCCCAACACACAACTCAAATATAGAGTTGGTGTTCACCTCCAACTAGTCAGTACAACACTGCCAGTTACAACCAGTGCTCCACGCACTCCACAAGTACTCCACACACTCCAAGTACACAAGTGTACTTCAAGTAGATCTCCCTTGAATCTAAAATAACCTGAAACCCAATGATCTTACTTATGGAAGGAACTGCCTTGCCTTCCTCTTTGCTCTAGACTGAGTACACACCGTACTCCAAGTAGATCCTGCCTGATACTGCTCCCTATTGTGTTGCTGTCCTCCCTGATCTTGCACACCTACAAATCAATCTAGTTCTGCACACCTGCAAACCTAGATCTCACACCCACATACACCTACAGATCAATGATCTTACTTACCCATATAGATCTCCAAAAGTAGCCATGCAACACCTATTGACCAAGATCCTACACACCTGAAGAACCCTTTTGATTCTCCAAAACCATCACCCACACTTAGCACTGTGGCACTAGGAGGAACACACCATGCTCTCTTCACACACATAAGGAGCTAATATTTGCTCTCTTACTCTCTAGCACACTTTACAATACAGCCTATGAGTCTCTTAAATAGATCTCATGCAAACAATAATTAGATACCTAATTACAATAATTAGATCCACAGATTTGAGTCTAAAATTGGCTCTCATCATGCAAACAACCAGTTCATTAACAAATTGTCTATAACACTCATAGTTTCAAACCACACAAGTGACTGACGTTGGTCCCTATCTGCCTAGAGGTGACCGATGTCGGCCGATCCATGACCGACGTTAGTTGCCCTTCCTATCTAATCCTGTTGACATTAGTTGGCCTGATCGATGCCGGTGTCTATGACACTTCAACAACCTCCTCCAACCTCCTCCATGTCTGCATTAGTGAATCTTTTAGCTCCACAACCTAACAATCTCCCACTTGGAGATAAATAGCTACACTGTACCTATACCTGTACCCCGTCTAATCTATTTCCTGGCTTGTATCCCTCTTTAAGATCAACCTTGAAGACCACCCACCACACAACCTGTGGTGCACCACCTGTCATCTGAGTAACCTGCCACATCTAAACCTACAAACCCATGTAGTGAAGTCCTGACCTTGCATAGCATGAATCCCTGCTGCTGGTCCCTCTCAAATACCTGAGAACCCACTTCCCCAAATTGGCTCCTAACTCTCTGACAGCACCCACTGCTTGGGAAAACTCAGGTCTATACTAGACCTCATGTGATTTTGGACACTAAACTATCCAGCACTTAGTGTGCTCTGGTTCTACATCCTGAACCTCACCAACACCTGATTCACATCAGCTCCCACTGGAGACAAAATCAACCTCTGATCTCCATGTCTCTCATGTCAAAGAGTTTTGCTGCTCCAAATTCCTCATGACATGCCACTAAACTAATCTTACCCTTAGCTCAGTAAAAACTTCTATGTCTGAACCTACACCAAGCTCATCCTCCACATACAATAACAAGATAATGTTGTGACCATCATCCACCTGGTAAGACAAACACAATGGTTATACTGACATTGACTAAAGCCCTACTTTGTCATCCACTTGGTACCACCTGTCAGTCCTGTCCCACTGTCCTGCAGCTTCCTCAAGACCATATGCCCTGGCCTTCCATCTCACGTGTCCATTCTCTCTATTCTTTAACCAAGGTATCCATTCGTCTCAGTGCTTTTATACCTGCTAGCAACCCTACCAAATCTCCCATTTGGTCCTACATCCTGTCATGCCATGCTCCCACTGTTTCCTGGATCCTTCTTGCTCTACAATCATCAACTAGTATAAAGAAGAGGAACAATGAATTTGAGGCTTACTTACCACTTTAAGTCCTCCATATGGGTGTTTGAGACTCCTTGACAACTTGTTATCCACCCAAAATCTATTACAGTGACCGACCTCAGTCACTACATAGTTTGCATCCGACCGATGTTGGTTTCCATGCACCTGTCTTGACTACCAACTCTATCGACATCGATGTCCCTGTTGCCGACATCGGTCCTCTAATTGACGTTGGTCTTACCTATTACTGACGTCGGTCTTACCCTACCAGACATCATTGGCTTTAGTTTGCACATGACCGACATCGACACCTGTCTGTTTGATGCCAGTTCCTCCTGACCAATGTTGGTACCTATGTACGCCTATGAGTGATGACTTTTTACCTGTGAGCTCCTTTGAATCAAAACCCATGTCCAAAATGCCCTGCTTAAAAGTATCCAGCCCCATCCACTGGTCTCTGTCTGTCATCTCCTCCAAGGACACCAAGGCTTTCCAGTTCTTAAGTCTGTCAAACACATTTGTCTTCCGCTTAAGAATATGCATCTCCTTCTTGCTCATGTGACCAAACCTACAAAGCCACGTCTTCACAATAGAAGAAGAATCAATAATATAAGCAAGTAGATAAAGAGTACCTACTTTCTTACCACCCACTAATTCAAGTGCATCTATTGTGAGAGTTTTTGTGCATCTCTCATCACCCAACTTTCCTAAAGTAATTAGCCGCATCTCCAAGATTGGGACCTGTATGACCTTCAACACCCATGTGTTGGCTGCCTGCAATTTCAGCAACACTTCCCCTTTGCCAATAATCTGACAAGGCTCACCAACCCCTCTACCTGGGGTTGCATGGAAAGAGGCAACATAATCTATAAAACAAGATTCAACTTTATCCAGAGCATCTTGTGCAACAACACCTACAACATCTGCTTCTTCATGCTAATCTATAACCAACCAACAATCTTTCTTTTCCTACTCTTTCTTTCCATAGGACCGTAATTGACCATTCATGCTATTTAGTTTCTCCATTCGTAGCTTACTTTCTTCTGCCATTGCTATACTCCCACTCAATTAGAAACCCCTGAGAGTGCCCTGTAACCAAACACAAAACCTGCTCCCTGCAACCTTAGCTCTGATACCAACTGTTAGGAACCTGAGGAAGCACACAATTTATTACCATATACAAGCAACTTAAGAAGTAGAATTAACTAGAAGTAACAAGTAACTAGAAACCAGAAACAACATAGAATATGAGAGACAATACACAACTTGTATTAATACTCATACAGAAAAGAATACAATAAAGAAGATGCCACTTCTTCTTCACCACCTCTCAGAGGCTTCCCACACCTCAAGTGAACAATACTTCTTTCCTCAAAGCTCTCTCTTACGGTCCCAACACACAACTCAAATACATAGTTGGTGTTCACCTCCAACCAGTTAGTACAACACTGCCAGTTATAACCAGTGCTCCACACACTCCACAAGTACTCCATGCACTCCAAGTACACAAATGTACTTCAAGTAGATCTCCCCTAAATCTATAATAACCTGCAACCCAGTGATCTTACTTATGGAAGGAACTGCCTTGCTTTCCTCTTTGCTCTAGACTGAGTACACACGGTACTCCAAGTAGATCCTGCCTGATACTGCTCCCTATTGTGTTGCTGTCCTCCCTAATCTTGCACACCTGCAAACCTGGATCTCACACCCACATACACCTGCAGATCAATGATCTTACTTACCCATGTAGATCTCCAAAATTAGCCATGCAACACTTGTTGACCAAGATCCTACACACCTGAAGAACCCTTCTGATTCTCCAAAACCAGCACCCACACTTGGCACTGTGGCACTAGGAGGAACACACCATGCTCTCTTCACACACAGAAGGAGCTAATATTTTCTCTCTTACTCTCTAGCACACTTTACAATACAACCTATGAGTCTCTTAAATAGAGCTCATGCAAACAATAATTAGACACCTAATTACAATAATTAGATCCGCAGCTTTGAGTCTAAAATTGGCTCTCATCATGCAAACAACTAGTTCATT
Source organism: Torreya grandis (assembly GCA_037957365.1). Taxonomy (NCBI): domain Eukaryota; kingdom Viridiplantae; phylum Streptophyta; class Pinopsida; order Cupressales; family Taxaceae; genus Torreya; species Torreya grandis. The sequence continues at coordinate 895,543 of JARHVA010006090.1, forward strand.
AACAAACTATCTGTAACACTCATAGTTTCAAACCACACAGGCAACCAACATCGGTCCCTATCTGCCTGGAGGTGACCGACGCCGGCTGATCCATGACCGACGTCGGTTGCCCTTCCTATCTAATCCTGTTGACATCGATTGGCCTGACTGACGCCAGTGTCTGTGACACTTCAGCAACCTCCTCCAACCTCCTCCATGTCTGCATTAGTGAAGCTTTTAGCTCCACAACCTAACACCTCTTTTGTCTTCACTTGGTGACTCTTGGTATTCCCCAAGATGACTCTTCATGGGAAAATGCATCCCATCCTTCTTTTGTCTTTACCCTGTGGCTCTTTGACTTCTCCATGGGCCCTTCTTTTGTCTCATATGCAACCAAACTTATATTCATTACTATTAAATAAATATTAACTTATATTAGCCAAGATATATCTATTACAAACAAAATTAAATGTAATGGGGCCTTTATCACCAATAATGCTAGACCTTTGACATCAATGACAATATTTACAACATCCACTAGATACGGTTCCCATCGCTGGCCTTTTATGCCTATAAAAGACCAATTATGAAACCACACAATTTATTCCACATAATGTTATGTGCCACATGTTGCTATATCATTGGCCCATCTAGTGATCACTTGACCATGTCATATTTTACTTGTAAAGTAGGAACTTTGAGAAGCCATATCTTTTGACCACAACCTCAATTTTTTGCAAATGAGATATCGTCAAAAAAATCTCAAGATGATATACATAGTGGAAATATTCAAAAACATTCTATGATGGTCAAAATTTGTAGTTTGACTAGTTTTGACCAATGTTGACTAGCTTTGACTTGAAACTTTGACTGGATACACAAAGAGCATAAAAGCTCCATTTTCTACATTCTACATACCATTGGAAAGGTCTCAATAAGCCCTACACAATGGTGTAGGTTTTGGTCTACTTTAAGACATTTTTTGAATTGATTATCGAATCACATTTAGATGAGTTAGAGAAGAATCCTAGATAACATGATATGTTTGACATGATGGAAGAGTGTAGATAAGTTGAGTGCCAATCAAATCAACCACCTTTTTCATATTAGTCACGTTACATACATTATCTTTGGAAGTGGGGTCAACAATACTTTCTATATTTTTGGTGGAAGGGGTGGGCTTATCTTGGGTGTCTTGATTCAATTGATGATTAGGAAGAGGGTCTTTGTAGATAACCAAATGAGCATTGTCTTGATTTAAGGCTTGAGATTTAGTATGTGATTCATGAGCCTTAAAAGAAATGTCATAGGCTTGTTGACATGTCAACACTAGAAATATGTGCACTATGGTTCTAGATGTCATATTGACCCTTAGACCACCCCTTTCTCCCCTTAGGACCACTTCACAACCTTTAAAATACCAAACCTAATCAAAATAACTAAACCTAAGAATTTTACCTTTGCCCTCTCGACCATCGATAGTTTGACCCCAACCATCAAAAATCACCTAACCACTAAATATTACCTAACCACTGAAAGTTAGACTTGAAAACTAATGGTTGACCTTCAATAACCTCAAGGGATAACTACAAATCCAACTCCAACTTGATTTTTTATTAATAGATATTTTAGCCATCCACACAATCAGTACATGTTAGGTTAACATTAGAAAGCTTGTTAGATACCTTATTGAACTCTTTTTTTCACCACTCCCTTTCCTCTATATTAAGAAAGGAAGATAGAAGGTTAAGATTAATCAACCATGTTTCAAGAGATATTCTTACTCCTGGGGAAGTTTAGAAGAGCTTCTTAGCAAGCAAGGAGACCATTACTCTTTCAACATCTCTCCAAAATCTATAATAACTTTCAGCCAACTTATGCATTCCTCAAACCAACAACATATAAAAGATAAGTATCTATATTATTTTATCAAAATTTTACTAATTAGATCTATTTTTTTCATTTCTCTTTATCTCCCTTCCATCTCACTTCTTTATGTTGGAGTTTTCCCTATAACTCTATACACTTCCTCACCATACCCTTCTTCCACCCAAATCCTATTTATAATCATGTAAGCACCCAATCTCTAACCTTGAGACATATAAAACATTACCTTTGTCCTCATGACCAATAACCAACCTCAAGTAACCTATAGGACCCTTTCTACCACTTACCCATAGTCCTTTGTCCACCCAAAGCCAATCTAGAAAAAAACATAATGACCATTGACAATCATCCTTGACTACCAATGGTCACATATCAACCACCTATGATCACTTGTTGACCATCGATGGTTACCTATCGACCACTACTGATGGTCACCTATCAACTACCACTAATGATCACCTGTCAACTATCAATGGTTACCTATCAACTACCAATGATCACTATGTAAATCATTTTAATCAAAACAATAAGCATTAAACACCTTCCAACCTCAACCAAAAACCCTATTGCTTATTACTTGACACTATATAAGATCAAAAGCATCAACTTGAACCATACTTTAACCATTTAACAATTTTTTTAAGTTATAGTACTAAGCAAGCTATTTCTTTTGAAAAGTATTTATTTAATCTTGACTAAGTAATTCCATTATGTCATGTAACCATTTTATAGTGTCTTTCTTATCTTTAGGTCATCCTTCCAAGACAAAGAGGAGTATATACAACCATCTAGATCATAGATCAAAAACCAAATCTAGGTTTTACTAACCTTAGCCTTCTTTCAAGTTTTACATCTTTCTTTCTAAAAAAATAAAAAAAGTAGTGAAACATTTTGGCATGCCTAGTGGGACCCAGTTGTATCTAGGTGATTTTTATTCTTGTTTTATTCTCATTTAAATGAAATCAAAATTTATTTTAGGCTTAAAATTAACCTTATATACATTTTTTTCTTGCATAATTAGCTCACATGGCTTAATTAATCAATTAAATCAATCGTAGCCTCACTTCTTTGCACACATAGACCAAACCACTTACACCAAATCAAACATCATAATACTTGACATAAGGACCAACTAGGGTTTTATATCCTAGCATTAACCTTCACCAAGTGGATATTGTGATCTAGGAATTTGACTCAAGAGAGGATGGTTAGTATGGTGTTAGTTCTAAAATGAAAACAAAATGAAATAAACACACTAATAACATAACATCTCTAGTCCTAGACACCAAGGAGAGCTTAGTTAACAAAAAAATTGAAAAACATAATTAAAAAGCAAGGAATAAAACACAATAATTCCTTCACTTTCCTTTGATTCTTCAAATGCCTTTGTAGTAGTGGCTTGCTTAGTTTTGTGCTCATGAAGTCCTTGGCAATGGAAACTTAGCTACCTCCATCTCTCCTTGGCACCTTTGGATTGTAGCTTGGATTGGATTGGAATCAATTTGGCATGGTAACACTAGTTAAAGTGGCTTTTTGAATATATTTTTGCATTATAACTTTGCACTAAAATATCTTGGAAATGATATTCATGGCCTCTTTATTTATAGATTTTTGCAAATGTCTATAATCAACCTAAATTATCCATCTTGAGATTGAGATGTGTGGTTGAGGATTAATTCAATTTTTGGAATTAAGTTTATAATTATCCTCATCATGAAATTTGAATAAGGGGTAATTCAGAGGCATGGAGGGCATCATGGAATCCATTGATGAGGCATAGAGGTATGAATCCTGATATTTGTGGCATTTATGGCCTATGGATGTCTTCCCAAGAAATGAGGTCGCCTAATGATGCATATATTCAATATTAATTTATAAAAACAAGTATTAAACAAGTTTCCATGTAATTATTAATTAGGCCTTGATTTGTGTTAATTATCTCTTAATCATGTTTAAGCACTTTGTGCACAAATTACTCAAATTGATCAGAATGCCTTATTATTGGTCTAAAATTTGATTGGATTAAAATTAGGAGATGTCAGATGCATTGAATCCGTTATCCCATTTGAGATGTTACCAATATAAAATAACAAAGACATGCATCTTGTGTAATATATTTGATAAGAAAGTGTAATCTAGAGCACCTAGGTGCAAAATTGGAATTTTGACTCAGAATGATCTAATCAAAGTTAGCTGGCCCACAAATTAAATTGCCCCATTTAATGATACCCTAGCCAAAATTGGCACTTAAATATGTAAATTAACTCGTTTAATAAATTTTAGTGTTTTTAGGCCAAATTATGCATTTTAAGTGGAAATTGGTCAAAAGCCTAGTTAGAGGTTATCAATGGCTAGATTTAGGTGTCTACAGTTTCCCCTTATTTGGGAAGATATTAAAAACCATAGGAAAAGAAATGTCTTCTCAAATAATGAGAAATGGCCCTTATTCCAAAAAGAATATGATGATTTAAAGAACAAAGCTCCAAATGGTTTTGAGAAGCCTAGGATGATGCCCCCTCAAGGGAATGGCCATCACATTTATTGATGGATGGCCCCTCGAAAAGAAACAAGAAGAGATGTGGAATTAACCTATGGTTGAGATTAATCTAAATGAGAAATTTATGGCATGTATTGATGTAAAAAGGACATGGATTTTCCTAAAGGTGGTTATAATCAAGGTTAAAAGTCAAAATAATGATTTGCCCATAGGCGATTATAATGATTAAGAGGACGTAGATTGGCTAAAGAAGATTGTGCCCCAGTTAGGGCTGATTAGCAATCATAACTCAAGGATATAACCTAGAATATAGATTAAAGATGAGTAGGTGAAAAGTGATGAAAGAGATGGATAGAAGAATAATATTTATCAATGTGAATGATTCAATTATACTTGCTAACGAGGAGATGCTCATTTTGATTAATAATGATACAACTAGAATGGTTAATGGGTTGATTTGATCAAGGGTGGGATGGAAGGATTTGCCAAGGTGAGAAGGAGAAAATTCTATGGCTCCATTGATTTTAGACATTTCTGAAGCTAATTTTTGTTATAACATGTGATGGTAGGCATCATGATAGAACACCATGAATACTTGGCTAAAAAATGCATAGGGACTGACTCGTCATATCTGATATCCAAATGAAAATAATGCACTAATGATAAAAACCATGATGATAATGTTAATGTATGAATATGGATGGACTCAAGAATAATGTGCTCAAGGAATCACCTAATGAACACATATAGAGTGAGTCAAGGTAATAGTGCTAGAAATAAACAAACATGCAAGCAAACAAAAAAAAAAAAAAATAAACAAAAAATAGAAAACAAATAAACAAACAACTTGAAATAAATAAATAAATAGAAATCAAAAGAAAGCATCCTAACAATGATAATGCCCCAGTAAGGTGGATCAAGGATAACTGACTAGGCTTAGATAGGATAAATATTTTTGGATTTTTTGAAATGTTATGAATGTTTTTATCATTTTGAGGTATCTTAACTCATTAGAGAATGACAAGATACCTACTCAAAAAATAGTGAGAGTGTATGGAAAGGGGGATTGAGGTGACCTTAACATGAATTGAGCATGATCCATATAGTCCTAAAATGACCTCAAGTCATAGTAATTTCATCCACATAAAAGGTAAAGAAAAACCAACTAGGTCCCAACAAGTTCTCAAATCTGGGAAATAGCTAATCAAATGAAAACAATAATGGTAAGGTGATGAGATAATGCATGGTAAATAAGTTTTTCCCCTAGTTTTCCCATAAGTGGTTATAACTAGGATATAATGACATAGGTCAATGATACTAATTTTCCCATAGGTGATTATAATTAGTAATAAGACTGGTGAAACTCTAATTTTCCCATAGGTGGTTATAATTAGGCTCACATAAAAAAACTTGATAGGATGAAAGATATCTTTCCATATCAACCATCACACTAATTTCATAGACTATCATTGAAACATGGATTAGACTGATTATTTAAACTCGATTGGAATCCTCTCATAAAAAAGTGTGGGAAGAACCAAATGAACTAAGATCAAATAAGATGGGGTAGGATGACTAAAAATAGGCTTTGGTCTAGATAGGAATGGAATGATAGGATGGCATGATATTACTACAGATAATGATGGTCTAGGTAGATTAGATAAAATGGTAAGAGGGTTACCCATAAGTGATGGGGTGGTAGCATCTATGATAATGGAAAATGGATATGTAATAATGACAATGTGAAATGGTATGGTACATATTTTTGGCCTGGGTATGGTAAAATGGCATATGAATCTATATTTACTATTGATGGGGAGATACACATCCTAATCAATAAATGATACAAATAGAATACTTGATCATGTTAATTGCTAGCCCATATCTTGTCTGAATCACTAATATGTCAAAAATAGCCTATAGATTTGGTTGTCAAGAATGCAATTGTGATCTTCTGCCTTGCTATACTCCCACTCAAACAACAACCCCTGTGAGTAACTTGTAATCAACAACACTTAACAGATCTGAACCACCTGTTAGTCAAGCTCGCTTTGAGAACATCCAACCTCGCTCTGATACCATTTGATAGGACTAAAGTTTCCCAAAGTTCTGACACAACTTATTAGATTTAAGAGCACACATGATTACCAATGTATAAGCAACTTAAACATGTGGAAATACCCAAAAGAACAAATAAGTATCAATGAGAAATAACACAAAATATGAGAGGCAACACACAATTGTATTCAACTCATTACAAAGGAAATTACAATAAAGAGATCACACTCTTCTTCCACCTCTACAAGGCCTTCCACACCTCAAGGGCTCCAAGTAATCTTCCCACCTGAGTAATCTTCTCTCATAGTTCACAACACACAGCTAACACAAGCTGTTGTTCACCTCATTGTACATCAAGTACAATCGAGTACAAACTGGTACTCCAAGTAGATCTAACCATGATCCTGCTCCTGATGTATTGCTGTCACCTTGGATCTAGCTCCCCTGCTGATCTCTGTTTGACCCTCACATTCACACATCCCTACAAACCAACTTGATCTTACTTATCACATGTAGATCTCCTCCATGATCCCATAACACCCTGCATATCAAACCTGATCTTACATACATGGGGAATCCTACTTGATTCCACCATGGGAAGAACTCTCCAAGTTCCACACTTGGGTTCTGCAAATTCTCCACTTAACAATACAGCCCATGAGTCTATTATATAGATCTCATGCATACAATAATTAGACTTGTGGCTTAAGACTTCAAACTAGTCTTCATCATGCAAACTACCCGTTCACTTAACTAACTATTCATCAACAATAGTTCTAGAATTGCACAAGCGACCGACGTCAGTCCCTATCTGACTGGAGGTGACTGACATCAGACGATAGCTATCAAGGTTAGTTTCCTTCTGCACATCCACTGACCGACATCAGTGATCCTACCGACGCCAGTGACTGCATACTCATCATCCTCCTTATTTGCATTCAGGTGAAGCTTTTAGCTCCACACCCTAACAATCTCCCACTTGGAGATAAAAAGCTGCACCTATACCTATACCAGTACTTTATCTATTCTTCATCCTAGCTTGTATCCCTCTCCAAGCTCCCACATAAAGATAACCCACCACACACCCTATGGTGTTACACTTGTGTCTAAATTTCTCCATTCTTCTGCCTTACTATACTCCCACTCAAACAACAACCCCTGTGAGTAACCTATAATCAACAACACTTAACAAATCTAAACCACCTGTTAGTCAAGTTCACTCTGAGAACATCCAACCTCGCTCTGATACCATTTGACAGGACCAAAGTTTCCCAAAGTTCTGATACAACTTGTCAGATTTAAGAGCACACATGATTACCAATGTATAAGCAACTTAAACATGCAGAAATACCCAGAAGAACAAATAACTATCAATGAGAAATAACACAGAATATGAGAGGCAACACACAATTGTATTCAACTCATTACAAAGAAAATTAAAATAAAGAGATCACACTCTTCTTCCACCTCTACAAGGCCTTCCACACCTCAAGGGCTCCAAGTAATCTTCCCACCTGAGTAATCTTCTCTCATAGGTCACAACACACAGCTAACACAAGCTGTTGTTCACCTCATTGTACATCTGGTACAATCAAGTATAAACCAATACTCCAAGTAGATCTAACCATGATCCTGTTTCTGATGTATTACTGTCACCTTGGATCTAGCTCCCCCACCGATCTCTATTTGACCCTCACATTCACACATCCCTGTAGACCAACCTGATCTTACTTATCACATGTAGATCTCCTCCATGAGCTTGTAACACCCTGCATATCAAACTTGATCTTACATACATGGGGAATCCTACTTGATTCCACCATGGGAAGAACTCTCCAAGTTTCACACTTGGGTTCTGCAAATTCTCCACTTAACAATACAACCCATGAGTCTATTATATAGATCTCATGCATACAATAATTAGACTTGCGGCTCAAGACTTTAAACTAGTCTTCATCATGCAAACTACCTGTTCACTTAACTGACTATTCGTCAACAGCAGTTCTAGAACCGCATAGGCAACCGACGTCGGTCCCTGTCTGACTGGAGGCAACCGACATCGACCGATAGTTGTCGAGGTCAATTTCTTTTTGCACATCCACTGATAGACGTCAGTGATCCTACCAACGTCAGTGACTGCATACTAAGCATCCTCTTTCCTGTTTCCATTCGGGTGAAGCTTTTAGCTCCACACCCTAATAGTAAAATGGCATATGAATCTATATTTACTATTGATGGGGAGATACACATCCTAATCAATAAATGATACAAATAGAATACTTGATCATGTTAATTGCTAGCCCATACCTTGTCTGAATCACTAATATGTCAAAAATAGCCTATAGATTTGGTTGTCAAGAATGCAGTTGTGATCTTCATTGGTCATTGATTTTGATTCCTTCAAATGTTAAGATAAGGTATCCTTGTAGCCTCTTTAAAGGAAAGTGTGGTTGTATATGGTAAATAGGGATAAATAATGGATGATAGGTTTGTTTTTGAAATGGAATGACAAATGCTAATGAAATGTGGAATGATGGGGAAACAAATGAAGATTGGTACATTCAATCACACATAATGTTGCTAATGACAAATATAACATAAATTTGGTTGTGGTAGGGCCAAAGACTTATTCTCTTGATAAAACCACCAATTTTTATTGTTGTTTGACCTTGAGAGTATATACCATCTGATTAGGCTGTAGATAGGAAGTTATTTTAATTTGATCTTTGATTTTGTCTTCATCAAGTAGTGAATAAATTTTGTGCTCAACTATTGGTACCTCAAAGAGGTTTTCACCAATAAATTTGTCTTGATTGTCCCATATCACCTCCAAGAAGGTTTCACTAATGAACATTGGATTTTGACTTTGATTTTCTTCTAGTGCTTCCAAAAAAGTTTCACTAGAAGATGCTAAGTTTTGACTTTGATTGTTCCCTAACACCTCTGAAAAGGTTTCACTAGGAGAGTGTTATTCTGCTACATAAATGTGGCCTTGGGCTCCTTACTCTTTTTGAAATGTTATGTAACCATGGATACAGTTTAATAAAGTATGATTCTATCGATCCTAATCAACACTTGTGGGAGATAGAATGTTAATGATATGGCTATTTTGGTTGATGATAATGGTCTATAAAATGGTAATAGAATGTGGAGAGGCTGCATAATCCTCATAGAAGATATTAGGATAACTTGTGTCAAAGCTAAATTAATTATCCTCAAAAACTATAGAAGGATCAAAAATATATTAAAATTGATCTGTAAGGCATGCATAACCAATGTTGTAATAAACACGAACATATTCTTCTTATGAATCTAATTCTAACTCAAGGGACTCTAAATCTGATGTTGAGACTAATGTTGATTTTGATTTTGATGCTAAATCTGATGTCAGTTCAAGAATAGAACTTGACTCTAATTTTTATTCTTCATCTAATGGGTACTTTATTATAATGATGTCTTGTTGAATGCTTGGTATTGGATAAGTAATAACCTAGAACAACATGATGGGATTCATAAAGACTAGTTTGTCAAAGTGAGACTCCTCTAGGATAGGAAAAAGGTCAAGAGATAACTCCTCAAAGACTGGATTGTAATAAGAGGCTCTTGAAAAATAGGCATATGGTTGAGGTAATGTTTTTCCCAAAGGTGGTTATAATCATTAAAAAGTGACTTAGTAAAGATTAGCTTATCAGAGTGAGACTCCTTAACAATTGGTATAGGGTCAATGGGTGATTCATCATAGGTTGACTTATCACAAATGGTTGGTTCAATAAAAACATCTTAGATTGGTCAGTTATTTTGGCCTTGGTTTCTAATGAGTTAGAAAATACCAATTTTGAACACAGCTTGGTCTTTGAATAATTAGATCGATTAAGGTTTAGATGGGATTAGTTTTGGATGAGAATTGACTTGTGATTGGATAATGGTAGGGCATTGTGAAGTATGATTTCTCACCTGAGCTAAAGGAAAAAGTCATGTAATAGTAATGAAAGGGCTTTATGGAGCTTGGTTGCTCACACAAGCCAAAAGACTAGGTTTAGGAATGGTAATGGTATTCCTTAGATATTGTAGAGATTGATAGCTTGTATAATCCAAAGGAGGGTTAGGGGTATCCAATGATTGGTTAACAAAAGGAAATATTGAAACTTGATTACTTGCACAAGCAAAATCATCCAAGTCTTCTTCATAAACCATATCATCCTAGTTGTGAGTTGGCTCATAAGTTGGTTATTGATTATGTTCTATATACTAATTATTGTAAAGAAGGTATGGATTCATATATCAAACAACATTATTTATAGTTGGGTTTTCAAATTCCTCTTCAAAAGCCTCTTCATACCAATCAAGGTCTCGAGTTGGATTGTAAGTTATTTCATGACTTTGTTTCCATGAATAATTAGTATGAGGTAGATAGAAATTTGTCTCACAAACCATATTAACATCATTGGGGTCTTGAATAAAGCCATAAAAGTCTTTTTGTGTATCTATTCTATCATAATTCAGATTTTAGGTGACTCCACCATAAGTGTAGCGAGACATATCCATGCAAATGATGAAAGCTCTAAAATAAAAAGGCTTAGAGTTATACAAACTCTAAAAAACTATGTCCAAAGGACAAATGGTTCAAGCTTGGTCTAACTTGGTCAAAGGGGTAGAGATGTATCTCTAAAATGGTATAAAAGTGGATATTTATCTCAAAAATGGTTTATGCTAAGACTTGGCATAAAATAGCCTAACGTCAAATGTCTAAATTCAAATGGCATATGCATAAAAGGTCAAGCATCTGAATAAAAATTGGCATGTCAAAGGTCTAGGTCAAAGTGTTATAAACAAGGTCTAAACTAAGAAAAGGAAAAGTTGAGTTACTAGGTCTTTTGTCCAAATGTGGAGTCAAAATCTAGGCTCAAATAAATAGGCATATGCTAGGAATTTTGGCCAAATGACATCAAAAGCTAAACTTGAAACAAAGGCTGATATGATTTGATTTAATCTAACAAGTTTGAAAATAAATTTAACATAGACTTGGTATATAGAATCAAACATAAACATGATAATTTGGCATAAGTCATAAGACAAAAGGCTTTTTGAAGAAAGGTTGTGTTCTCCCAAATAAAGGCACAAATAATGATGAGGATAGGCATTAAACAAACAAACTATCAATAGTTTTTAAATTTGGGTAATCAATTAACCAAAGTTATGAAACCTAAAAGAGAAAGACCTATGTATCATCCCCATGGATTAAGGCCTAAACAAAAATCAATAAATGTTTGAATCCAAACTTGACAAGGCTAATTGAAAACTAGGATTTGACCAAATAAGGTAGACAAGATTGGACAACATGACAACATAAGATAAAGGTCCAATTGGTGGATGTGAAATGGTTTAAAACAAATAGTTTTTGGCACAAGGTAAACTAATATTTAAATAAATTGAGCATACTAACGATGTAAGCATGCTCAAATGATATGGTCAATGCTATGTTTCAAAGACTCAAAGGCAAAATGGTTTTAACATGATTTGGGCAACATAACACTACCCTCTGCAACTCAAATGACACACACAAAAATAAGTTTAAAAATTTTCAAGGCACAAGTGTGGTGAAAAATGGCTAGCATAAGACCTATTTAAACAAAATAATTATGTATAGACAAATTGGTTTTGACATGGCTTATGAACACATAAACAAGTTTTAGCCTCAAAACATATCAAATGAGAAAATGACCAAAATACACTAAGTATAATTGTCCAAATCCTAACAAGGGTATGACATGTGGGGTTGACTAAACTATAAAGCTTTCAAATGTTTCTAGGGGAATAAATTTCACAATAACTTTCACATCAAATGATGCAAGAGACAAGCACATAAATTAGGTGATTGTGGCATTGACTAGTTGTAAAAGGGTCTAATCCTTTTGAAAACCACTATATCCTACTATTCGTTCAGTGTAGTGTGATGTCCAAATGTAGATACATACCATGTGAAAATTCAATTAAGATCCAAATGAAGTACATGCTAGGAGATGAAACCTCAGGTCAAAGCTTCCCTAAAGAACTTGTGGGAGGTGATGAAGTGCCCCTCGTAAGCCAAGTTTGCATAAAAATAAAGAAATCATGAAATAGAAAGACTTTAGGGTCATTTTCAAGATCACCCAAACTTTGATGAGTTTTTAGGGAGTGCTTTAGATGAATTTATTTCTAAGCCTTAGACTAAGATATTTGCAATAGGAATGGCACTTTTGATTCTAAGGGTTCCCTATAGGGGATAAATAGAAGAGCATACATGCAACATTCCTCATTTTGCCAAACAAAGATTTAATCTACATAGCTATTGTAAACAAGAATTGAAAAGTATGTTCAATTTTAAGCCCAAATGAAAGTGAGGTGGTGTTCATTTTACCACTTGGTATTAAGATTGTGAAATTTGAAAAAATTCACCACAAACATCTAAATTCTTTTGTTAAACACCAAAATAAGGCTCCTAATTGATTTTTAAACATGTAAAAGGTGATTTAAAAGATGTTTTTAGAAAATTCCAAGCTTGCTCCTACAAAAAAATGTTAGCATATCCTTTAGCTTTGAATCTATTTTTGGTTTGAAATAATAAACTTTAGAAAAAGAGCTCTCAGGTCTATGTTTTAAAAAAATATAGTGACCGACATCGATTTCTATAACTGATGACGGTGGCATTTTCTAACCGATGTTAGTTATCTAACCAACATCAGTTATGCCAATGTAACCAATGGTAGGTATAAAACTAATGTTGGTTTTACTAACTAACATCAGTTAAGCTATGTAACCAATGTCAGTCTTACTTGCTAATGTCGGTTACTGTGTAAAACTGTAGCAAAAAAAATGGCAAAATAAAGTTAAAAAATCAATTTGCAAGATTTTTAAAGGTCCAAATGAATATTTTAAAGTTGTAAAATGATATTCTTCAGGTGTGAGATGTGTCTAGTCCCATCAGGCATGCCATAATCTGATCTAGGAATTTGACTCAAGAAAGGATGGTTAGTATGGTGTTAGTTCTAAAATGAAAACAAAATGAAAGAAACACACTAATAACATAACATCTCTAGGCCTAGAAACTAGGGAGAGCTTAGTTAACAAAAAAAATAACAAACATAATTAAAAATTAAGGAATAAAACACAATAATTCCTTCACCTTCCTTGGATGCTCCAAATGCTTTTGTAGTAGTGGTTTGCTAGTTTTGTGCTCATGAAGTCCTTAGCAATGGAAGCTTGGATACCTCCATCTCTCCTTGGCACCTTTGGCTTGTAGCTTGGCTTGGCTTGGAATCAATTTGGCATGGTAATACTAGTTTCAATTGCTTCTTGAAGATATTTTTTCATTATAACTTTGCACCAAAATAGCTTATAAATGATGTTCATGGCCTCTCTATTTATATATTTTTACAAATGTCTAGAATCAACTTGAACCATCCATCTTGAGATTGAGATGTGTAGTTGAGGATTAATTCAATTTTTGGAATTAAGTTTATACTTATCTTCATAATGACACTATAATAAAGGGAAATTAAGAGGCATGGAGGGCATCATGGAAATTAATGACACTATTATCCATGTTCCCCCTAACCTATCCTTGAATGTCTTTAGGCAATCCATAATTGATCCTCTTCTTACACCCATTATTGTGGAAACCAATCATCAAAGACCTTGACACAATGAGGTCCCTTCATTAGATTTGGTCCTTAATGAGGTTATAACTAAGGAAACCATAATCAAAATACCAAACAATCCATTTTTTGACCAAGTCAAACCTTCCCAATTTTCTTTTTCCATCATCACTAAGGAATAATCAACCTTAACCAATCCACTTTTTGACCAAGTAGAACCTTCTCAACTTTCCTTTGAAACCAAAATTAATAAAACTAACCTTCCTCTTTCACTTCCTATTTTAGTGGATCAACCTCTGACCTACTTACCTCTTCCACTTCCTATTTTAGTGGAAAAAAACTTATCCCAATCCAACCTACCTCTTCCACCTACCCTTTTAGTGGAGTCAACCCAGACTCAAAACATATCGCATATAACCAACCCAACCTTGACTACACCCAACCCAACCTCAACTAAAACCAAACCCATCCAATTATTCCATAACCTACTCATTTTCATCTACCTAATAACATTATATTTGATATGATTCCATTTAGAATAGGGTTAAATCTTTTTCATCTTGCCTCATCAATCAGACCAAACAACTAAACAAACCAAACAACCAAATCAACAAACCAAACTAAAAAACCAAATCAACCATCTAGACTATTTCCCTAAACCAATAAAACTAACATCTAAACCAAGTCAATTGGACAAGATCAACCCAAATTTTAATCTAAGTCCAACTATCTCTTATATTAACCTAAACCAAAATCAACCCTTCAGTCGAGGTTTTTTTAATCTTAACCACCTTTTTATCCAAGATACCCATACCTCACCTAATCTCCCTCATTATAATAATTATACATTTTATCCAAATGGTATTTATTACAATATGGTATTACCAACATCATTTCTAGACCCCAAACCCATCAAAATATAATCCAACAACATTTCCCTTACCCTAATATCATAAAGGAAATCTTGCCTAAACCACCACCTACAAATTGAAATCCAACTAACAACTAATAACCCTTGGAAGGAATATGAAGTCATATTCATCCCTCTTAAACCCTCTTTACTAACCAACATCTTTACTTGAATTCTTTTTCCACCCTAATCATTCATGGAAAGAGCATCTAAGAGAATTGTCCCTCTAATCGCATCGACCAAATAATAACCCAAACATTAACCAATGACCAAACCAAACCTTAACCATTTTCATACCAATATTAACCAATGACCAAACCAACCTTTGGTACTTATGACTCAACCTACACCTAGACTAACACCAAACCAACCTTAAACTTAAATAAAATTTGACCTTGACTATCCTTTTATCAATAACCCAAACCAACCTAAACCAAAACCTAAACCATAACCAACCACCATCAAGCCTCAAAGCTAACTCAAGCCTAACTATCATCACCTAACCAACCTTGAATTTTTACTCTATCCATGCAACATCTTCTCCACACCTAATCTAGTTTTGGGAAGTAATTAGGGGACATCTTCACTCTTGATTGCCTTAAACTATTTACATGTAAGTGTGGATCTGGGGCATATCATAACATAATCCCTCAATGTTTTGCATTCACATCTCATTCTTTTGTTAAACCAAGTTCTTAGTCATCTTGTGTCTAACTTATGCTCATCCCTTCTTTTAAACCACCTTCATCTCCTTACTTTAAGGAAAACTGATTAAAATAGGATCATGTGATTATCCATCACAACCTTAGCCTAATCCTAAGAATGGGTGCCATGAATTTACCTATGGAATTATTCTCATGGACAGTTTTCATCCCATATAGGATGAATCCCCGTGGTCATTTTTGCTTAAAACTCTTTTGCCCACAATTAACCTTCTTAGGTTCTAGTTTTGCCTCTATAAAGGAAAGCCTTTTAGCCTATATGGACTAGTCCATGTCTAAACTAGTATAAAATTAAATTTGGGATACCAAATATCACTTGGGTCAAAAATATAAGGCATTACAAACTACCTCCTTGAAGGAAAACTGCCCAAAACTACAAAAAATTTCTGAAGAAGGTAGACTGCTCCCTCAAAGGATAACTATCAATATAAACCAATCCAAAGCTTAGACCACTCCCTTAAAGGATGGCTAAGTCACAAATTTATCAATTAATCAATCACTTGGAAGCTTCCCACCTTGATCATCTTCCCAAAACCCATCAAATAAAATCATAAAAAAAAACCCAAAGTCAAAAATTAAAAACAAAGTAATCCCAAAGAAAGCTTCCATCAACTTTCACACTCCATTCATAGACTTCCCAAATCAATCAACCTACACCAAATTTAGAGTAGGGAATTATCTATACTAGTTCTTAGGTTACCTACAGAAAGGGAAATCCATCCCCATAATAAGGTTACACTACCATCCATTCACCTATTTCATCCATCCCACATTTTACCCTCTTTACTAACTAACATATTCACCTACATCCTTTTTCCACCTCAACCATTCATGGAAAGAGCATCTGGGGGAATTCTCACTCCAACCACTTCAACCAAGTAAAAACCCAAACATTAACTAATGACCAAACCAAAAATGATCCTTTTTCCTATAACATTAACTAATGACCAAACCAACCTTTGGAACTTATGCCTCAACCTACACCTAACCTAGCACCAAATCAACCTTAAACTTAAACAAATTTTGAACCTAACCAGCCTTTTATCAATAACCCAAACTAACCTAAACTAAAACCTAAACTATAAACAACTACCATCAATACTCAAAGCTAACTCAAGCCTAACTATCATAACCTAACCAACCTTGCCATTTTACTCTATCCATCCAACATCTTCTCCATGCCTAATCTAGTGTTAAAAATTACCTAGGGGACATTTTCTCTCTTGATTAGCTCAAACTGTTTATATGTAAGTGTGAATATGGGGTATATAAAATTCTAATCCCCTCAATTATTTGCATTCATGTCCTATTATTTTGTTAAACCAAGTTCTTAGTCATCTTGTGTCTAACTTAAGCTCATCCCTTATTTTCAACCACCTTCATCTCCTTAATTTAAGGATAACTGATTAAAATAGGATCATGTGCTTATCCATCACAACATTAGACCAATCCTAATCATGGGCACCATATCTCTACCTATGGCATGATTTTCATGGACACTTTTTATCCCTTATAGGATGAATCCGCATGGTCATTAACTCTTAAACCTCTTTTTCCCACTATTAACCTTCTTGTATTCTAGTTTTGCCTCCATAAAGGAAAGCCTTTTATCCTATATAGACAAGTCCATGTTTAAATTATCATAACATTAAAATTTGGGATACCAAATATCAATTGGGTCAAAAATCTCTAGCATTGTAGATTGCCCCCTTGAGGAAAGATACTAAAAATTACCAATAATTGCTTAAAAAGGTAGACTGTTCCCTCAAAGGATAACTATCAACATAGACCAATCAAAATCTTAGACCACTCCCTTGAAGGATGACTAAGTCAAACATTTTTCAATCAAAAAATCACTTGGAAGCTTCCCACCTTGATCATATTCCTAAAACCCATCAAATAAAAGCATAAAAAAACTCAAAGTCAAAAAATAAAAATTAAAATAATCCCATAAAAAGCTTCCATCAGCTTTCACACCCCATTCGTAGACTTCCCACATCAATCAATATATACCAAATTTAGAGTAGGGACTTGTCTATACTAGTTCTTAGGTTACCTATGGAAGGGGAAATCCATCCCCACAATAAGGTTACACTACCATCCATTCACATATTTCATCCATCCCACCTTTTAACCTCTACAAATTAAGGGATTTTGAGTTTACTTGACACTATGTGATCAAGCTACTTATTTTAACCAAACAAACTAACACTAATAAAATGAATGAAAGGGGATTATGTTCTCAAGCCCACCCATCTTGACATTTTTGTCTTTTCCAACTGAAGCATTTTGGCATCCTACTTTCATGACCACTTACAACAACATATGTCTTCCCCTCTTGGAGTCATTGAAACTCCAACCAAACTTCTTCAAACGAAAAATCATAACCAAAAGCATACACCTATCAGATAACACCTTATTCTCCACCAAATATACACCCATTAGAGATAACCTTATTATCCACCACCCACCCACCCAACCAACCAACCAACCAACCAACTAACCAACCATGCACCCATTAAAAAGCACCTTTTTATACACAATAATGTACCTATCAGAGAGCACCTTTTTCTCCACAACCATGCACCTATCAAAGAACACCTTATTCTCCACCAACCAACCAACTGACTAACCAAAATAATTAAACTTAACTTGGTCATTTTCCCCACCTTTCACACTTTTTAAACCTAACTTTGCCTTGGTCATTTTGACTGCATCAATTACCTCACCATATTTGATGAACTTGTGCTACTTTTTTGCACCAACCATTTATGTGCCTCAAAATACAACCTTTTATAGTCCTAACACTTGTGACCATTTTTATCTTCTTAGGATCACATCCTACCTTGAATACCTATGAATACATAGACCTTACCTAGGATATTTGAGTTTATAGGAGTAACCCATATCATCTATGCCTAATATTATGGTTTGGTTACCCTATCACTTATCCTTATAGACTACCCTATTTTATAATTTACCTCAACTATGGTGAATTTTTTTATGCATGATCTATGATATCACACTTGGTCACATTTTATGTGCCTATTCTCACCTAAATGCCCAACCAAACTTGTTATCCAATCTTGTCATCTAACCTTGTCACCCACCTACCTGCTTATCAAACTTGTAACCAATAAACCAATAAACTAACCACTCAATCACTTTGAATTTGTCATTTTGGATTAACTTTCACACTTTTTATGATAACATTTCCTTGGTCATTTTTACCATAATAACTACTTTTCCATATTTTCATAACTTGAACTTGTGTTACTTTTGTGTACCAACCATTTGTGTCTTCTTAGGATCACATCCTACCTTGGATACTTGTGAATACATCAACCTTACCTAAGAGACTTGAATTTATGTGTGTAGCCATAAATACCATGCCTAAATGTGGTCATTTGGTCCAATTATCACTTGTCCTTTTAGAACCACATATTTTACCAACTAATTCCACTATGGTATCTTAGTCTATGATGATCTATGATATCACACTTAGTCATATTTTGTGCACATGTTTGTACCTCAATGCTCAATCCAACCAACATTATCATTCACTTACCCACTTATCAAACTCATACCCAATTCTATTTTACCTCATTGATTCCTACTTTGAGGGGGAAAACCTCCTCCCATACTTGGGGCATCCAACCTTCTACTAACTTTCCATTTTTATTTTGCATCTTAGTAATATAAACTACATAACAAAAAAAGGCAATATGTAGACACTAAAAATCTATACACTATGGTTCTAGATGTCATATCAAACCTTAGATGACCCCTTGCCTACATTCAACTACCAACATAATAAAAATGACTAAACCTAAGTATTTTACCTTTTCCCTCTCAACTGATGATGGTTTAACCCCAACTATTGATGGTCACCCAAACATTGATGATCACCCAACTATTGACAGTTAGCTTTGATTGTCGATGGTTAGCCTTTAACCAACTCAAGGGTTAACTACAACTCAAACTCTAGTTTTCTTTTTTATATAATAGATATTTTAGCCATCTATATAATCAATGCATGTTAGGTTAAAATTAGATAGCTTGTTGGACACCTTATTAAACTCTTTATTTCACCACTACCTTTCCTATATAATGAGAGAAGAATAGAGAAGGTTGAGATCACTATTAATCCTTATCAATCATCATTAGGATAAATCAATTAGGTTGCAATATATATTATTACTCCCAAGAAATTTTAGAAGAGTTTCTTAAGCAAACTAGGATACCATTACTCTGTTAACATCACTCTAGAATCTACAACTTTAATCCAACTTCTACATTCCTCAAACAAGTAACATCTAAAAGCTAAGTGTCTATATTTTTTTTATCAAAACTTCATTAATTAGCTTTATTTGTTTCATTTCTCTTTATCTCCCTTTCATCTCACTTCTATATGTTAGAGTTTTCTATGTAACTCCATACACTTCCTCACCATACCCTTCTACCACCCACAACCTATTTCTAATCACCCAAATACCCAATCCCTAACCTTGAGACCTCTAAAACCTTACATTTATCCTCATGACCAATAACTAACCTCAAAAAACCTATAGGACCCTTCTACCACTTACCCATAGTCCTTTTTCTACCTAAAACCAATCTATCAAAAACCCACCATGACCATTGACGGTCATCCTTAACCACCAATGGTTACCTATCGACCATTAATAGTCACCTATCGACTACTGGTGGTCACCTGTTGACCACTAATAATGGTCACCTATCAACCTCCACCGATGGTCACCTATCAACCATTAATAGTCAACCTTGACCATCGATGGTCATTGTATAAATAATTTTAATAAAAAAAAGCTTTAACCACCTTTTAATGTCAACCCAAAACCTTTTTTCTTAGTCCCTATCTCTACACAATATTAAAAACATTAACCTAAACCATACTTTGACCATTTAACATTTCTTTTTAATGTTATTTTATTAAATAATGCTTCTTTTCAAAAGTATTTATTTCATCTTGACTAAGTACTTCTATTATGTTATGCAACCATTTCTTATCAACATTTACTTAACATTAACTTGTCTAAAGGTGGACTATAGCCTCTAAGGAAGTCATGTACTCCTTGGATCTAGCTTGATAGGCAATCCACCCACCTACTTAAATAATCAACCATTTTATGGTGTCTTTCTTATTTATAGGTCATCCTCCTCAGATAAAGAGGGGTATCTACAACCATCTGGATCACAGAGTGAAAAAAAAATCTAGGTTATACTAATCTCACCCTTATTTCAAGTTTTACATCTTTATTTCTAAATAAAATAAAATAAATTTTTTATTGAAACATGACACTTTTGAATGATAGAATCATGATCAAAATTAGGACCAAGAATAAAATCCATATCTAAATTATGAATATTCCTACAAGTATCATGAGAGTGACCCCAACTAGCATGAAACTAAAAAATTTTGTTAGGATTATACCAAGATTTCATAGGATGAGTAGGATCAAATTCTCATTGAAGAGGCCTAGATAGCCACTTGAGTAATTTAGTGAAGGATAGTGGTTTGTGATCATTAATTTTATTTGGTAAAGATAGATGAGGATTGGTATATTGTTGAGAAGAGGGAGTATGTTATAAATATTAGTTAGGAATGATAGCTTAAATAGTGTGAATGGTGTCATAAGAGTCTATGACACCATCATTAATATAATTACAATTTTTGTTCTTAAGTAAGAGATGAGGACATGCAAAAGGTTGGGGTGGCTTGAATTGATGCATAAGTAAATCTTGATGTTTAGATTTTTTAATAACCTCCTCCAAAGTACATGGAGAGAGAGAGAGAGAGAGAGAGAGAGAGAGAGAGAGAGAGAGAGAGAGAGAGAGAGAGAGAGAGAGAGAGAGAGAGAGAGAGAGAGAGAGAGAGAGAGAGAGAGAGAGAGAGAGAGAGAGAGAGAACATACTTGATATTGTAACTTGGAAAAAAGAGTATTAGTGAAGAGATGAAAAACATTATCTTTGGCCATGTTATGTTCACACTTGTTTGACAAAGTTTTCCACTTCTTAACACAATCTTGAGCAGTTTCATTTTTAATTTGTTTATAATTTATGAAGTGGGCCAAAGTATTTATTGGAAGATCATTAGTTTGAAATTCTTAAACTAAGGCATTCACTAAATCTTCTAAACTAGAAATGGAATGAGTTCTAATTTGATTGTACTAGTCTAAGGCATCACCCATGAGGGTTTTAGCTAAGAGATTGGTAGAAATAAATGTGTTCAATTTGACCCAATCCTTATAAAGATTTCCAAATGTTTTAATATGAAGGGTAGGATAAATCAATCCATTATAAGAAATTATAGGGGTGATACCTCCTATATCAATAATAGTAATTTAAGTGGTAAGAGGATCATTTTGAATATGTTTAATGGTTTTGTTGACCAAAGGAGGTTGAGGGATAAGATTTCTTTTGGAATATCAAAGAGGAGGAGGGGGAGAATTTTGGTTATGCATGCCCAAAGTCATTGGTTGAGGATGAGTTTGAAGATGGAGAAGGTGATTTTGCATTCTCATCATTTGATTTGTATTATGAGCTTGAAACATATTCATTTGATTAAGTGTTTTTAGTAATAGTTAATGGGTTTGATTGGCATTATTTGAAGCATTAGAGTTAGTATTAGAATTGGTACTAGTGGCTTGGGTACCAATATTAGTGTTGATAGGAGATTGAGAGGAACTATGATAATGTGAAGCACTAGTGGCAAAATTTGCTTATGTAGCAAAAGATGGACTAGTGAAGGGATGAGAAGAAGAAGCACTAGAAACATGATTACCTTGGGTAGCAAATGATGCATTAGTAGAAGGATTAAGGATAGTGGATATTATAAGAGGCCCACTAGATGTGTAACCTACCATGTTAGTAGATATGCTAGGCATGGAGGTAGAAGAGGTTAAAGAGGAAGATGTCATGGTATGAGAAGGGGTCATAATTGAGGGAAGAGGTTGAGAATAAATAAAGGTGGTACTTATAAATCTATTTGAGAATGTGGAAGTAGGTGAATGAGGCTCTTCAAATTGACCACTAATCATGAGCTGATAAATGGTAGAGGGATCCTTCCCTTGCTGTTGAGGAAATTTAGAGATAAAGAAGATAATTTTGGGGGTATACTCTAATTTAGGTTGGTCTTCTATGGAAAATAAAGGATTATGCTATGAAGATGTATTAAGAGGGGTACTATAGTTCATTTTGATAGTGGCTATGTGAACATTACTCTCATCTAAGAGAGGATCCCTACTCAACATATGTGATACCCTATGAGGATTGGTAAAGCTCATCATGTTTGTTGAATTCAACTCAGTGTTGTCTTTGAATAAAGAATTCATGATGAAGGATAAGGACTAAAACTAGGTAAGAGAAATGTAAAATCAAGGAAATAAGGAATGGTATAAATAGTATAGGGTCAAATGGGTTAACCTAGCATAAAAAAGAAATTGTAAATAGTATAGGTTTGACTGGGTTTATCTATTATAGTAAATAGAGGTTGTAAAAGTGTATAGGATCGACTGGGTCAACCTAGTACAATAGACAAGGAAAATAAAAAAGTATATAACAAACTATATTGATTGAAATTTTTGTGTAATAAAAATAATTTTTAAAGTACTTAATAGAGAAAGAATTGAAAGGAAATAAACAATTAGTTAGATAAATGAGGTTGATCCAATTGAGGCACACAACACAAAACCTTACACCAATGTTGGCTAATTCAAGTTTTTGCAATAAAAATACAATTGATCAAAGAGAAAACAATCAACTTTGAAAAGTAAAATATAACTAATTTTTCAACCTAAATTTTGTTTAAAATATTAGAATATGATTTTAAATATGATGGGAAGTTGGATATAAACAAGAAACTATAAAGTAGTCTAAAGATAGTTTTAGGATGTTTAGATTGAAAGGGATCTGTATTGACAATGGCATTGGCTTAGTATTGGGGCCTACCCTCACTTCACACATTGTAGCAATAAGGGTGTCAGGTGCTTAGCCATAATATACCATTAACCACATATTTATACTTGGCTAAAAAACCAAGTCGGGTTCTCTCTTGGTGATGAAATCAAAGTAAGTTGGCCTTGGGTAGATAATTGTTAAAGTGCTTATTTAAAATTTCATGATTTGGTCCTATTTGCATAAAATAGAAAATAGTGAAACTAAACAGTAAATTGAAAACCACCTAATTATACCATGTGTTCTATTCTAACATGCAAGCAACAAGAAATGAAAGTGTGAGCTAATTACTAGCATACAAGGGTTAATTACAACTTTAAAACATGGTACAGTGTTGATATAGTTGACAATATATACATAGAATATAGGACAAGGTAAACAAAGTTGATCTAGTTATCTAGATAACATATAAAATAGAGAATTGGGTTGATTAGGTCAATCTGGTTGACTATACAAGGGAAGTTTTAAAGAATTCAAACTATGAAAAGAAAAGACTGTAAGGAAGGAGAGAAAGGATAGAAAATAACCTTAATGGGTCTAAAGATGTAGAGAAGTGAGATTGATATCAAAGAGCCCTGATAAATTCTTGAAAATTCTACTAACAAGGTCGATAAGGTTAATCTAGCTTTGAAAAAGCCTATTACCGAGTGCTTGAAATATACAAGGTCAACTTGGTTGACCTAGTATGCTGAATAGGATGCTTGAAAATGTACAGGGTCAACTTAGTAGTCTAGAATATAAATCTAAAAGTATGAGAAAATGTATTAGGTTGACTGAGTCGATCTAGTAGCTTGGACCTAAAAAAGAACCTACACATAAAGAGTAGAGTCATATGGATACGATTGTGTGTTAAACCTATAAATAAAATTTAGAATTGGGTTGATGCAATCAACCCAGTATGGAAAAAAATAATGATAAAATAAATAAATAAGTGAATAAATTCTATAAAGGTTAGTTCACATCAGGTTCACTAGAATGTATGCAATCAGAATTACATCATGTTTATAAATCAATCTTGGCTCAGAAAAGATAAAACATACCTATACTTTTGATTGGGAATATATTTTTTAAGTGGGAACATCACTAATATGGGGATCTTCTAGACCTAATTAGGGTATCACTTATCACAATACATAATGCTAATAAGGGTTCTAAAGCCTCCAGTCTAACATAGTCATGTAATAACCCTAAGGGACCCCTAGGTTTTGATATTTTACCTA
Organism: Torreya grandis; assembly: GCA_037957365.1. Lineage (NCBI taxonomy): Eukaryota > Viridiplantae > Streptophyta > Pinopsida > Cupressales > Taxaceae > Torreya > Torreya grandis. The sequence continues at coordinate 920,427 of JARHVA010006090.1, forward strand.
TTCTAATAACAATAAAAGTAAATATAATCTAGTTCTCACCAAAGCTTGTGGCACAAAGTGGGGGTTGAAAACAATAAAAATAAACATGCATATAAGACATATACTCATGTCAATGTATAAAAAATCTTAATGCATGGAAGAGAATCACAACTACATTATCTATCTACTCTTACAAAATAGAAATAAAGTTAGGAATAACCTTGAAGATGAACCTGTCGAGCCTTGATATTTCCCTTGTCCAAGGTGATTTGTAAAAGGTTGTTCTGGTATGTAAGGATGAAAAAAACAAATCAACTCTAGGCTACACAACTTATCAATGCATCTAAAAGACTTCTTCATAAGATAAGATTCATATCTCCAAAGAAATTATGGAACCCTGAGCTTTACTTCTCAAGTAGAATGGTCAATAAGTAGATGTTCATTCACACTTACTTATTATTCTATTATTTCTTATCAAATGATGGGATATTAATTTGTATATATAGGTGAATCTTTCCCTCAAACCTTCTAGAAATGTTGGATGATAGAGTCGACCCAGTCGACCCAGTATAATTCTAGATAATAATTCACTAGGTCCTGAGCTAGGTTGGCCAAAGGTCAAAATAGATCTTAAGTGAAAATAACACAAAATTATATAGGTCCAATCCAGTCAACCCTATATAACTAACTAACAAAATGGGATTAAGGTTAGGAAAAAGAGGATAAAATGTATCAAAGGTTTGGAATGGGCTCAAATGAGAAGAGAAAGCTTAGGGTAAATGGTTTTAAGAGACAAGTGTGTAGATAACAAGCAGTAAAAAGGACAATAATCTTATGAAGCACCAATGGTCTTCCCACTCCTTTCCTGGAGCACCCCTTCAGGCATACACTTAGAGAAATTGAGACTTAATGGATTTTTACAAGATATAAAGTGTCATTAAGTGATAGAAAATTGAAAATATTATGTGTATACAATAGCCATACTATGAGTAGATGCATGAGCTTACAACATAATACATAAGATTTGATATATGCTAATATCATTGATGTGATCAACCCTATAGAAAAATCCAAGGTACCAACAACTAAAGCAAAAGCGATGAAAATATTTTTTTATCCATTTCCAAACATAAGGCTAATGAAATAGTAGATACTTTAGATGTTCATTATACTTATCAAACACATCCACCACTAGCATCCTATCATACACATACAATGGACACACATCCTCTACATAATATCATTTATGTGTATCACACTACAATTTTAGTTAGGCATCTTATCACTTTATTAGAATAGGAGATATTTTATTATGATTCACATTCACACACACTCTTTATATGAGATTACATTGATAATCATCCTATTAAGAGTGTCATGGTTAAAAATGAATCATACATCAATATGTGTACTATTACACTTCTACATCACTTGGACTATTTAGATCAAGATATTTTTTTAACATATACATTTATATGTGGCTTTAGTGGTCATTTCCAGAGTTCCATTGGAGAGGTCATACTTTCATTATAGGTTGGTCCCACACATGTAACAACCATATTAATAGTTGTACCTAGTGTCAAAACATTTTATAAGTTATTGGATATGCCTTGGATATATTAGCTTCGAGCCATTCCATCCACCATATGTAGATATAACAAGTATATATATGTTAATTAGATTATTATAGTTGAGGGCCTTCCATATGAGTATCCTTCCCATACTCCACAAATAGTTACATAATAGTCATGATCAATAGATCTAAACACATATTCCATTCATACACTTCAAATAATAGTTGATCTACTAGTCCAGGTGAGGTTCACTCCTACAAAATTACCATGTATACACACTTTCCCAAATAGACTTTTGTTAGAGAGACCCCTACATCAAATACATGTTGTGGATTATAGAGAGACTTTATTTACCCATTCCCACCAAGATCAATGTTACTAAGTCCCTAAATCACTCCACATAGAGCATCCATGCTAGTTATAGCTTCTTCTACTAGATGGGTCCCTGATAACCCCATAATTCATAGGTTAGTTTAGTTAGCTCCATAAATTCATAACCATACTTTGTAGTTAGTCTATGATAGAGATTATTCAATACATATAGTTCCAAAATATTAGATACTTCCTTGCACATAATGTGTGGTCACTCTTCTCTTACTTGATATAGGTCACCTTGATAGTGTGTCTCTTTCAAGACTCATCAATTAATATTTTCTCTTATTACTTGTACACAATTTCATTTTTATGTTTCTTGTACATAGATTATACTCAAAAAACCATATAAATATACATTAATATACATAAACACACACATACACATATCATGTGTTCAAAAATAAAATAAAAATTCAAATATTTCTTAGAAAATACAAATTTTAGTTTGTATGCATTTTCATATTTGCATTCCTATTTTCTAGGTACTACATATCTATCTATATTAGTGTAGTCAGTTTTATCATACATAAAGGATTCACTTATTACCTTCTAGTGTTCATAGATTACTATATGACTTTTGTCCTCTACATATATCCATAATTATTACTATCTAACCATTACGTGCACATACACATATACATGAATTCAATGTTACTGTATTAGCCCATTAGGGGCATCATACACATAAATTTTAATTTTTTAAGTTATATATTTCTATAATCGATATCATAGATTTAACATTGATTCTATCTTTATATTAAACATCATATACTACATTGAGTTTTTGGTGACTACTACTACTATAGACTCAACTTATGTACATCTTTGATCTTATACGGATTCATACAACATGATTATTTCATACTTTCATTTCTAGATCTACTAGTCTATATTTGATTGTGTCTCTTTTATTCTATATACACTCGAGGTAATTTGAATATGTCATTATTATTTCATTACTTTAATGCTTTGGGTATATTCCCATGCCCTTGTCTATGATTTTTGATTATGTAAGTGGACATTTGAACATGTATTTATATGTATGCCTTTTTATTAGACATAGTGACATGTGCCCATGTCCCTTATATTATGTCTCCTTGGTCTACTTAGCATGCCTCATGTGTTTGTATGAATGATTTTATCTCTTACTTGTTTCTTTCACATATAGTTTTTTATGCCATTAGGGACCTCATGCATCTCCCCTTACTCCTTGGATGTCTTGATGGACATCATGCCCCATCCCCCCAAGTAGTTTATTTAGATTTATTTTTCATATACATGCTTATATTATTATATCTATCTTAACAAACTTGTGACTACTAGATCTAACATACATTATATGTTTCTAACTTATACTCAATACATTTTACATTTTGATGTCATGTATACACATTATATTTGTTTATCACATAGATATCATATATTTTTAGTCTAACACACATGATGCATAGATTTTATTTTAAGGACAATTATTAAAAAGTATCAACAAATCCACTTAAAAGAGGGAGCATTCATAGGTGTTTTGCATAGAGATCAAGCCATCCTAGTTTACCTAAAAACACATTTTTCATCTTGCAAACATAGATTACATAGCTCAGGCTCAAGAAAATATAGTGAAACATAGTCACACATCGATTAGTCTCAAGTTTTCTCAAAAATAAAACTTTTAAACAATATTAGAGTATACTTCTAAGAGTGTAGTGTGTTATATTTCCACCCACCCTGATATTACACCATTTTTGATACACATAGTGACCTATAATCAAAATAAAAAACAATGAAAACAAGATAAAAAACATTTTACAACAATGAAATGAAGCAAGGAAAACAAATAATTGTACAAGAAAGTAACATACACAATTTTTTCAAACAAGAAAATAAGTAAACAATAACTACAAACAAGTAAGAAAATGTGTTTTTATATGTCCCTGGTTAGATTAAAATACTTTTTCATATTATATCTTTAACAATGATAATCATTCTATGAGTATCCCATGTAAAGGATTTCTAGGGTATTTAACTTAGGAAAATAGGTTTTTAAGTTTTTTTTTTTTTTTTTTAATTTATTTATTTATGAGGATTTTCTAATATTTTTTTATTGTTAGTTTATTTTCAGGTGATGGTAGTTGAGATGACCTCAAATACCCCGTGTAAATGAGTATTGCCTATATAGTCTATATGGACCTCAAGCTTATGTAGTTCTCCCAATGAGGGAATAAATATAAAGTGATGATATTAGGTAAAATAATAATGATTAGATGAAAGTTGCCTCCTTAATAAATGATGATGGATGTCAGGGTTTGATTATGGATAAGTGTTGTTATGGTATATGGATATTTGATTGATATAATTAATATGTATAAGAGTCTATTGAAATATGAACAAAGGTGTATCTACTTAACCATGAAGATCAAACCTTAAATTAAAATGTCATAGGCAACTGGAAAGATGGGATAAGTGAATAAGGATATTTACAAAAGAAGAATTCTAGATGATGACCTAAATAACTAGAGTGTATATATACAATGGTCTAGACTTGGAACCTAAAATTGGTTTTCACCATGGTACTTACCCTAATTACCATAAGAATAAATTTCACTTTTGGACAATTTTTTTTTTAAATTTATTTTATTACATATATACAATAAAACCAAAGCATTCTAGGTATGGAAGCATTTTAGGTGCATGATATTAATAGGTTCATCAATCTCTTCTCCTTCTTATGTTGTTAGTTTTTAAGCACCTAATCTATATTTGGCAATGATGAAGTATGGACCTAACCAATTATGTTTAAACTTGCCTTTCTATTCATGATCAACATTGGTGTTCCATTGGTTTTATTTTAGAACAAGATCTTTAATTTCAAACTCTCTTGTTATTATTTTCTTATTATAGCTACAATGGATATGGTTTTTATATGTTTGTAAATGGTTAAGGGAATTTATGAATTTCTTATCCAAGAGGTTGAGCTCATGTAACCTTGATATTTGATATGTTTCTTCATCAATAATGTTTTTAGAGAGATTTAAAATAATGGAAGCTCAATTTTAGCATGTAAGATGGAATTAATGACTTAAACAAGGGAATATAGGGTTGTCCCCATGTGTGTGTGAATGATAGTATGGTAATCCCATAAATAATAGTAAATTTTTAATGCCAATAATGGATAACATCATTGAGAATGCACTTTAGGATATTTTGATGATGTTTTTATTTGATTCCTATGTTTGACTATTTCCTTGGGGATAGTATGGTGTGGGCTATTTATGTTTAATTTAGTATGTTTGGTAGAGGCTCTTGACATATTTATTTTTTAAAGATTCACCATTATTTGATATAATAGTAGAATGGATACTGTAATGTAAAATTATATGGTTTAGGATAAACTTGAAAATATATTTTATAATTACATAAATTAGCATAATGGCTTTGACCCATTTGGTAAAGTACTCAGTGGCAGTGATTATATGTTTATGGCTATCTGAAGAGTTGGGATTGATTTTTCCAATGAGGTCTAACCCCCAAGTGGAGAAGGCTCATGGAGTGGTGATGGGTTATGAATATTTTTATGGTCTTTGGATTAGGTCACCATGTTTTCATCATGAGATACATTTATTGACATATTGGCATGAATCATTTTTCATCATTGTCTGGTAATATCTAAGAAGTAGAATTTTATTTTCAAGGACCATGCCACTAGTATTAGCAACACAAATACCATTATGAAATTCCTTAATGATTAAGGCTGACTCTTTAGAGTTTAAAAATTGTTATAAGGTTCCATCATAACCCATATGGTATTATGTATTTCCAAGGATGGTAAAGTGGGAAGCTTGTTGTATGAAGGATTTATTATGGTTGTGGGATGAGTTGGGAGGGATTAAATTATCATGGATATATGCATAGATATCTTAGTACCAAGGGGAAGTAGGAACAACCTCATAAACCATTTCATATTCCAGAGTGTCATATATTGGACACATCAATTGTTAAACAAATAATTAGCTATGACTGTCATCTAGATGCATGTAGAGGGGTGAACCAACTGTGGTCATGACATTATCTACCATGTTATTAAATCAAGGGACTTTATAAAATTTTATATACTAAAATCATTATTTAAGACTGTCCACCATTCATTTATAAGGAATTAATTTATTATATTTTGATTGGTACTTATCAGTTACTTGTTTGATGATTAATTGGGAATCCCCAAAAATTAGGAGATATTAAATATTTCATTGAATTATGAGATTGAGGCTAGAAACAAGATCTTCATATTATTTTATATTATTGGTATAGTGGAATCCTATCTAAAATTGTTTTAAAAAGAGATAACCATGTGGAGTGATGATAACATTACCTACCCCTGAGCCATGACTTGTGAAAGAATCATCAAAGTAAAATTGCCACTCTAATGATTTATTTAAATACATGATTTATTTATTTTACAAATTTATGATGAGAGGATTGACATCTGTCAATGGTGATTCCACCAAGATATATAAAAATACTTGTCCTTTTATAGATTTTTTACTAATATACTCTATATTAAACTCACATAAAATCATGACCCACTTAACCATTCTCTCCATTAGAGATGATTTGGAAAGGAGATAATTAAATGGATAAAATTTGGCAATGATTTTGGTTTGATTAATCAACATGTAATGATGATTTTTTTTGGAAGTAAAAATAATTGTTGGACATGTTTTCTCAATGGTAGAATATTTGATTTCATAGAATACCAAGGTTCTAATCAGATAATACACTACTCTTTCTGTTATATGTTCATCATGTTGACATATTTATTTTTTAAGGACTTAGCATTATTTGTTATAATATTAGAATGGATATCATAATAGAAAATTATATGGTTTAGGATAAACTTGTAAATATATTTTCCAATTACATAAATTAGCATAATGTCTTTTACCCACTTAGTAAAGTACTCAATGGTAGTGATTATATGCCTATGGTCATCAAAAGAGTTGGGATTGATTTTTAAAATCAGTTCTAACCCCCATGTGGATAAGGGCCATGGAGTGGTGATGGGTTGTGAAATTTTTGATGGAATTTGGATTAGGTTGTGAAATTTTTGATGGAATTTGGATTAGGTCACCATGTTTTTGGCATGAGATACATTTTTTTGACATATTGGAATAAATTACTTTTCATCATTGGCTGACAATATCAAACAAGTATAATTTTATTTTCAAGGACCATACAATGCCACTAGTATGATCACGACAAATAACATTGTGTTAATGATTAAGGCCACCTCTTTATATTTTAAACATTGTTATAAGGTTCCATCATAACCCATAAGGTGTTATATATTTCTAAGGATGGTAAAGTGGGAAGCTCATTGTATGAAGTATTTTTTATGATTTTGGGATAAGATGGGAGGGATTTAATTTCCATGTAGGTATGTATATATATCTTGGTACCAAGGGGAAGTAGTAATAACCTCACAAAACATTTCAAATTCAAGAGTGTCATATGTTGGACACATCAATTATTCAACAAATAATTTGTGACTGTCATTGGGATGCATATAAAGGAGTGAACCAATTATGGTCATGGCATCATCTACCTTATTATTAAATCAATGGAATTTATCAAATTTTATATACTAAAATCAATATTTAATACTATCCACCATTCATTTATAAGGACATAGTTTATCATCTTTAGCTTGGTATTCATCAGTTACTTATTTGATGATTAGTTGAGAATCCCCAAAAATTAGGAAATATTGAATATTTCATTGAATTATGAGATTGAGGATAGAAAAAAAAGCTTCATATTATTATATATTATTGGTACAATATAATCCTAGCTAAAATTATTTTGGAAAGAGATCATTATGTGGACTGATGATCAAAATACCTACCCCTAAGCCATGACTTGTGGAAGATAGTCAAAGAAAAATTGACACTCTAATGATTTACTTAAAGACATGATTTATTCATCTAAAAAATATATGATGAGAGGATTGACATCTATCAAGGGTGATTACATCAAGATATATACAAGTACTTGTCCTTTGATATATTTTTGATTGACATTATCTATATCAAAATCACATAGAATCATGACCCCCTTAGTCATTATCCCCATTAGATATGATTTAGAAAATAGATAATTAAGTGGATAAACTTTGGAAATGATTTTAGTTTGATTAATGAGCATGTGATGGTGATTTTTTTGGTAAGAAAAAATAATTGCTAGACATGTTTTCTTAATGGTGGAATATTTTATTTCATAGGATACCAAGGTTATACTAAGATAATACACTACTCTTTATATTTTGTGTTCATCATGTTGTGATAATAATGCCCCCAATGCATACTATTTTGTTGAATTATATAATAGTAGATATTTCCTTGGAGTTGGTGGCATCAATATAGGTGGATTTTATAGATAGTGTTTAAGATGTGAAAACACTTGTTTGAATTTCACATTCCAATGAAAAGTAGTGTTCTTTTTGAAAATAAATATGAAAGGATGACTTATGTCTGTAAGTTGTGATATAAATCTATGGTTGGATTGTATTTTACCTTGAAAACTATGAAGTTTCTTTAGGTTTATTGGTGAAGGCATTTTTGTGATAGATATGACCTTTGTAGGATCCACTTCTACAACTCTTTGTGATACAATAAATCCTAAAAGCTTACCTAAAGTAACCCCAAACACAAATTTATTTGTATTGAAATGAACCTTGTATTATATCAATCATTAATTTTTTTTATGTAGTACCATAGGATGATCTACTCTAGTTCTTAATTTTTCCAAAATATCATCTACATAGTCTTCAGTGATATCATGAAGCATATGATGAAAGATAACTATCATTACACATTGATAAGTGGTTCCAACATTATTGAGGCTAAATGGCATTATTTGATAACAAAATGTTTCCAAATATTATAAATGTTATCTTATGTTAGTCTTTAAGAGCTATTATGATTTGATTATACCCTAAAACAATATCCATTAAGGACACCATCTTGTGCCCTATCATGGAATCAACAATCATATTTATGCTTAGTAAAGGAAAGTCATCTTTAGGACATGCTTTATTGATATCCAACAAATTTATGAAGGATTTTATACCTATTGGTTTCTTAATTTCTGGTACTATATTATATATCCACTTTGAGTAGTTTTTGAGCCATATGAAGCCAACTTCTAACATTTTTTTTAATTCTTCCTTCACAAGTAGTCCCACATTTGGATTCATTTTCTTGAGTTTATGTTTGACTAGGTTTGCATATTTATGTACAAAAAGGTGATGAAAAACTAGTGAAGGATCTAATACTAACATGTCTAGATATGACCATGCAAACACATTTGAAAATTACTCAAGGAAAAGAGTCAAAATGGACTATTCTTCAAAATTAAGGGAAGTAATGAGTTTCATAATTTTAAGATTTAATTCAGTTTCAATATTTATGTTTATAGTATTTTCAATTAATAAAGTGGATTATTCTTGAAAATTTATTTGAAGTGGAGGAATTATAATTTCCTCCTCAAGGTCTTATTGATTGGGAAAGAAATCATCAATATTTTGTAAATTTGGACCTTCATTTGATATTTATGTCAACCAAACTGTGCTATTTGTATGATGGTGTGGATTAGTAGAAGCTATAAGCTAGCCAAAGTATGTGGATTTATCCAATTAAATTGGAAAACCCTTCTTATGATCTCCCATTAAACTATGATTTCTAATTCTTAAAAAATTGGAAATGGCCTTGTCATTCAAAAAATGATCAAACAAGGGAGGTTGTTTTCATTCCCATAAGATAAATTGTGGCAAGGTTATTTGTATGGGAAAATGGAATTATCATGAAATAGGTTGGTGATGGATAAGTATTCAAAATAGCTATAAATGGAACTCATTCTAGTGTCTAAAGAGGATTCCTCATATGTAGTAGAATATTCACTATCATAATTGCATATGGTTTCACTAGATGGTTTAAATCCAATACCTTGAAAAGATTCATGTGTTATAGAAATTATAGGTTCGATGAGACTTTATTTGTGGAGACAAGACATTTTCCTTTATAGTTCATGATATTAAACATAATGAATTTTGGTATAGGATATTGATTGATTGAGAAACACATAACTAATTCATCAGAGTAAATCTAAGAGGAGTTGAAATCTTCAATCTATTATTCATAAAGGAACTCACCTTCCACAAAAGAAGTTTTTCCAATCTTACGAACAATTTGTGTTTATTTTCCATGAAGGATACTATCATTATTATTGGGAGACATGTGATTTTTTCTTAAATAATGAGCATCATGAATTTCATACTCTCCCATACCTACATCCAAGATATAAACTTTATATTGTGGACATATGAACTTGGATGTGGATGGTGTATTTTTGGAAGTAGATGGTTTATTGGTGATGTAGAGAGTAATTAATCAAGATGGATATAATTTGAAAACTTTGGTGACTCATTGGTAGTTTAATAAGTATCTTCAGTAAATGGTAAATAATTAGAATTTAAATATATCCCTTTCTAATAGTTTTCAATATTGAAAGGTTTAAGGATCACTTGGAAAGGTAACTTCCATACCATCATGAAAAAACTTTAAACATTGATGGAGGGTGGGTGGAATATCATTTATAACATGGATCCATGGATGGCCAAGGAGTAGGTTGTATAGGAGATATAGATCAAGAATGTGAATGAGGGTTTTTTGAATGATAGGCCCCACCATGAGTGGAAGATATATAATTCCCATCGACTAGTGCTCATTATTATCATATGCCTTTATATTAATGGTATTAGTCACTAGTGTTATTGTAGAATGTCTCAAATGCTTTACCAAACTTAATGTACACATATTTAAGCCTGACCCATTATCTATAAATATCATTCTTAATTTATTATTGGAAATGAAAAATTACATGTAAAATGGAAAATTATGAGATGAACCCATGAGTGAAATGTCTGAGTGGTAAAAGGTCACTTGATTGTTAGAGGATAAATGTCGTACAAGTGTTTGGAATTTGGATGGATTGATATTTTTTGGAACTTTATATTATTTAAAGGTATTATATAAAATGCCCTTATAAGTAGGAGACATATCAAGAAGGTCTAAAATGGAAATTTAGGCTGGTGTTTTTTTAATTTGCTCTATGATGTTTTATTTGCCTTAAATAGTAGGAAAAGGGACACTCGGAATGGAAATATTTGTATGCCTCATGGTGGTGGCACAATCTTGAGATTTAAATATAAGAATAAAAACATGATAATTCATATAATAAATGTGATTTATTATATAATAAAAGGGGTGATTAATTTAATTGACATTATTCATTTCATTTCGATTTTGGTTTTTCTTAGTATGCCCTTTCTCATGTTTTGGTAAGGGATCTTGATATATACCTAGTTTTTTTATTATTTAAATTTGATGCATCATCCTCTACTACTATGTCACCATTATCAATATGATCTTGGATATAGTTTTTGAGTATCATACATTAATTTTTATAATGAAATTCAACTTTTTAATAGTCATAATATTTGTTTATTTTGTACCATTTGGGTTTTTAAATGTTCTCATAAACAAGTTTGGTATGGGTAATTTGATCATGTTTGTGGCAACCAAATTTTGAAACACTAAATCATATAACATTCACAAAAGTGTGAGTTTCCATTTTTTATTGTCTTTTTGAGGTTGACCACTTGGTATGGAGATTTTTTTTGATAGGTTGGGTGTTTTGGATTTATTTAGAATAAGTTACACCAAGTCCTACCACATTATTTTTATTTTCATAAAACTTAGGTTTTTTAATTTTGGATTTAAGAAGAATTATATTGCTTGAAGATTTTGATAGCACCCTTGGAAACTAAGGCTGTTTCAATTTGAACTCATTTTCTATGATTGTATCAACAGATGTAACAAAATGTATTTGTAGTTGATAGGCTAATTTTGAATCAATATTATTTGTAAAGATAGTTATAGGTTATTTTTCAAGAGGTGGCCATGGGAGATTAATTTTTTAGGCATTTCATCCTTGTAATAAAGAGGCAAAAGTATCTCTATTACAGTGTTTAGTGCTGTATAAATCCAACATGGTCAATTCACATTCAACAATATATAAATAGTGTCACATAATTTTTTGGAAAGGCCCTCAAAAGTTGTTATTATACCTTTGGGTAAGTTTAAAAACCACTCTATGGATTGACCCCATAGGCTTTATGGAAAGAGTCTTAATAGATAATCTTTGCTATAAATAACATCTGAACATGTCATATAAAACTCTATAAGATATTCCCTAAGATATCCTTTTCCGTTATACTTGTAAACATTGAGAGTTCAAAGTTTGAAGGAAATGGTACCATCATCATAGTGATGTCAAAAGGGTGTGAATAAATTTATTCAAACCATTTTTTTTAAAATTTTGGAATAGTTATCATCTTGTAATCCTTGGATCTTGTATTTCGTGATATTTCATTCTTGGATAAATTCCATATCCTTGAGTGATTATGGTTGGTTCAGATTTGGATTCAAAATTGGATTAGATGATTGAACTATAAATTCATTTAGATTAGAAAATGGATTAGGGTAAGTATTATAAGTGAAATTTGAATGTTGATCATAATTTTGATTATTTGGATTTAAATTTTTATTTTGATTTATAATGTTGATGTTTGAATTCAAATGGTCATTCAAATTGTCATTTTGATTTATATTTTTATGTTTGAATTTGAATGGACATTCTATTTCTGATTTTGATTTGATTTTTGATGTTTAAAGTCAAATTCTAATTTTTATTTGGATTATAATTTACATTTACATATGAATTTTTATTTGCATTTGTATTGTTTATTATATTTGAATTGACATTCAAATTTTCATTTGGATTTGGATTTTTTATTGGATTAAAATTGATATTCAAATTTGGATTCAGGGTTTGATTTGAATTCAAATAAAGATTTGAATTTGGTTTTTAATTTCCATTTTTCAATTTATTTATTGGAGGATTAATTGAAATGTTGGATTTAATTTCACATATTTCCCTTTATAAATTTTTGACATGATATTCAATATAAAAGTCATGGCTTTATTGAGATGTTTTATCTATAACCATTGTAATTTATCCATGTAAGTTTGGGGGACATTTTTATTGGTGTTAGTGGAACCTATAATGGAATTTTTATTCCTTAAGGAGTCACTAGTTGTTCCTTGCTATTGGATGTGAAGCGTGACTTATTTCTGAGAAATCAAATGATGTAAATCTTTGAATTCAAAATTTGGTATAAATTTGGCTCTTAGACACAAATTTTACAATGAAACATCATTATTATTTTCTAGTAGGTATTTTATGACTTGGGAAGGTGGGTGTTTATGTAAAACTAATTCATAGGTATGTTAATCTTGATAAGGTCCTTCATCATAAACATTGTCATTCATCTTAATATGATGTTGGTTTCTAAATTAGAAGGGGTAATTTCCCAAAGTTTCTTCTTTAAATCTGGGATTGTTATACAAAGCCATTTTTTTGTGATGTGAGTCATTGATTTAAAGGTTTGACTCAAAAATTATAAAACTAAAAAATAACTTGATAGTATAAATGTTTATCAACAAGCCTTTCAATTTTTTTGATTTTGGACTTTGTTTTGATTTAGGATTTATTTTTTTAAACTCTAAACTTGGTTTCTAAAAATAAAATCTTTAATTACATGATATTCATAAGAAGATAAAAATAAATAAAAAGAATAATCAAGCTCTATTTTAACCAAAAATAAACATGAAAGTCACATAAAGGGATTAAAACTAGGCAATATGACTTAAATGACTTATATGGTCTCATATATACTAGATCATTTGTTGGAAATAGTCAATACAAAGTTTCAAAGCACTAACTATGGAATTAGAACCATAACCATAGCCCACTTAACCCAGTTTCAAGTGTAATTTATGAGTAAATTCCCAAAGCTAATTGCTTTCTAGTGCATTACAATTAAAGTGGTTGAATTGATATCCTAATGCTTAAGGTTTATACAAGGTTATCTAAGGTATTTCCTTAAATTTTAGTACATTGAGATCTCATACCGTGGAAAAATTTATTTTAATGGATGTACACAAAATACTTTAGTACCTATGTTCCCAATCCATTCATTAGATTTAATTAGGTTGATATCAAAAAAATGAACTTTGAGGTCATTGTTGAAACCCTAGGTATTGGAGGATGAAACACCCTCACATGACATTGTGCTTAAAACACACAAATACATAAATTAGTCAAATAATGAATCTTCAATTTTTATACTTCATCGATACATAGTATTTATCATACCTCATGGTGATGAAATCCATAGTTGATAGAGCTCCTAGAAAAATAAAAATAAAGAGATTAAAACTTGTTTTCTATTTGTAGGTATCATCACTAATGTGATGCCAAGTAAAGAGAATACGTAAGTGAAATATAGGAAACACAAAATCATAAAAGTTGATTTTGATTTCTAAGTATCATCACCAATGTGACACCAAGGAAAGAGTATACGTAAATTTTTGTGACATGAACAAGAAATCTTTATTATGAAATAAATGTGATTTAATTACCACTTTTAATATAAAATTTTGAAATGATTAAAGGTTAAAAATAAATGAGTGAAATAAATAAATACATTTTTGTTTCACTTTTTAATTCTTTGGAAAGTGATCTTGCATAAAAACTATTTTAAAAATCTGGCTAAGATAGTTTAACAAAATTCTAAGGCCTAATGGAATCACTCTTATGATAGATAATGAACTTGAATAAAAATATTTATTGTATCAATAAAAATAAAAATCATGCAACACTAATAAAATGAAATGGAATCAACTCAACTGGTATCAATGGTTCAACATTACTCCATATTTCACATTATACACTATACATTACAATATTTACCATTATTTTAAATTATAAATGCACTACTAGAGAGAAAAATTATATAGGAATGAGAGAGTGGGGTGGATAATCCATAGTGGGTATGTCAAGACTATGTGCACACACAAAAAATGAGGTAAAAAGTGGTAGACAACCCATAGTGAGGTATGGTCCACTCATACTAGAATGACTAGATTATACACTAAACACATGTGCATATAATTAACCACATAATTATGTACTAAACATATGTGCACACCATTAAGTCCAAGGTAAGCTTAAAGTGATGAAGTGTGAAAGTAATCTAAAGGTAAAAATAATTTAGGTGAGAAGCCTTTTCAAACCAACACCCCTTAAGTGTAACTTAAGAGGAAACCAAACTAAAAATGTGTAAAAAATAATGGGTCCTGACAATAAGCCTTGATGATGTAATCAAGTATAAAATAATCCCCTTAAGCACAAGAGAGAAGGAGAAAAACCATAGGAAAAATCCCACCTATGATATCATGATTATAAAATCTCATAAGCCCTTACTGAAGCCATGTTGAGGTTGAGTGTCCATAGGGATACCAATCTATTCACTAGAATGCATGAATGTTGAGTCACTATAACCACTAAGTGATGTAGGAAATAGTGCTGAATACATGGATCAATCAAAGTAAAAAATTGATGCTAAAGAAATGGGTAGTGAAATGAACCTAAGGAAGCATTTCCTAAACACCCCCTTAATGCTAAATTGGGAGAAGGTAGCAGTGTATGTATATATTAATTGAGCTGATAAAAGTGGTGACAAGTGAACCTAAATATGGTGTCAATGAATAAAGGTCTCCAAGCTATGAATAAGGAATTCAAGGTGTAATATATTCATAATGTGGGTGGATAAACTATCCCATTAACCTAACAAAAAATCAAAAGAATTCTAAGAAGTACACAAACCAAGATATGTAAGAGTAGACAAAACCACTATTCAAACATCATCCTATAGATACTCCACTCATTTTGAAATTGTCAGAGTGTGGTAGTAGGTGTGATAGATGTTGAAGATACAATCAAGGAAAATATAGCTAAAATATATTCCAGTGAGACATGAAATGGTCCTCATATGGGTTACAACATACAAGTTCCTAATAAGATACCTATTTACAATAGAGAAATATTTTTTTTATGAGAAAGATTATAAAAAAAATCAAGGAATTAAGAAATGGGCCTTGAGATGTCTCTACTAAAGAATGAAAGGTGATCATAAAGGAGCCCTAAGGAGACATAATATCTATAGAAATGTGTTGAATGAAGGATGGTCTGGTAGAATGTGAACACTGGATAAATTTGAGACAATGCCAACTAGTCATGTAGACTAACTAGGAACATTGTGTAAAGATCAACTGGAGATATACAAGACCCAAGGATCAATCCAAATGATAAATCCCACAACAAAGAAAGCTACAAGAATAATTTAAATAATGAATAAAATATATTTATTCATACACAAAAAATTAATATGATGTTCTAATATTCTCTCTCATATTCTCACTATGCAATCTACAGGATTACAATAATATATAGACCAAATAATTTGTTAAATAAAAATAAACTATTTGTTGTAGGATGTAAAATGAGAAAATTGATTAAAAATCAAATTTTAAATCTACATACAAATAAATGAATTTTTTTGAGTAATCTCAATAGTAAAACAATAAATTAACTAGGTACCTAATATCTACCCTAGGTAATAATAAACTTACCATAGGTAAAAAACCAACTACCTAGGTAAGATTATATATTATTTTAACACCCTCCCATAAGAAAAACATAGGGAGTAGAACCAAATATGGTCCCATCTACTAGGCCTGCTAAGATACCCATGTACAAACCAAATAAAATCAAAGAAAGTGGGACTTTCATGGAAAGTCCCCCCTAAGGACAACTTTTTTCATCCCAAGCTTCTCTCACAACTGAAGATAATGAGGAGAAGCTAAAGGTTTAGTGAAGATGTCAAGAATCTACTCAATAGTAGGCACAAACTCCAAGGAAAGAAATCCATCTTGAATAAGCTATCAAATGAAGTGTATATGAATCTCAATGTGTTTTGTGTGTTGATGTTCAATGGGATTGTGTGAAATAATAATCACACTTTGGTTACCATACTAAAGAATATTAGGAACCTATTGTGTGAAACCAAACTCTCCAAGTAGCTATCAAAGCCAAATAATCTCCTGACTAGCTTTTAAAACACCATGATACTCTACATTAATGGAAGACAATGCAATAACTATCTAATTTTTACATGACCAAGAAACTAGACTAGAACCAAGTGTGAAATCAAATCCACAAGTGGATTTATGAGTGTCAACATCACTAGCCCAGTTAGAGTTAGTGTATCTAACAAGATGTGGAGAAGTCTATGGTGTGTAATGAATACCAAAGTGTGTAGTGTTCTAAATGTAGCATAAAATATGCTTAGCTACTAACCAATAAATCTCATGAGGTTCACAACAAATGTGATGTCAGGATGCATATGAGTTAGGTATAAAAGACTACTTACAAGTTTTTGATATTATGTCGAATCAACAAGAGGAGTTGTACAAGTTAACACAACACCTAATTGATATGGAGTGGGGGTAGGCTTACAGTCATCCATGCCAAACTTGTGAAGAAGATCTATTTCATACTTATGCTATCTAATGGAATACCCTCAGAAGATTGATGCACTTAAAGACTAAGAAAGTGATGCAGAAGTCCTAGATACATCATGTCAAACCTATCTACCAACTTGTCCTTGATGTCCTGAATCAAAGAGTTTAAATTACCATTGAGTATAAAGTCATCTACATACAAAACTAATATCACAGTATCCTCACCTTAATTTAGGATATATACATTATGATCTGAATCACAATGATGAAAACCAAAAATCAAAAAAAAAAAATCCATCTTCTCATACCAAGCTCAAGGAGCTTGTTTGAGACCATATAGATAATGATGGAGTCTAAAAACCAATTATGAGTCTTATACAAATCTTGGAGGCTACTCCATATAGATATCCTCTTGGATATCTCCATGTAAGAAGGAACTCTTCACATCCATCTAAAAAACTAGCCAATGATGTGAAACAACAAGAGAGAGTACATGCTGAATAGAATCCATATTAGTTATAGGGGTAAAGGTCTCAGAGTAATATACTCCTTCAACCTATGAAAAACCCTTAGCTACTAATCTAGATTTGTACTTATCTACTAATCAATCTACATCATATTTGGTCTTAAAAACCCATTTACATCTTACAAGTTTTCTTCCCTTAGCAAGAGGAATAAGATCCCATGTATGATTCTTCATCAATGAAGAATACTCATCGTACATATCTAGATCCCACTTAAGTTTACCAGTGGCCTCAAAAAATAATACTAGATCATTAGTAGTGGCTTTTCCCATAAGAGAAATACCTTATGTCTATGAGTGAGTGTGATGATATTCAGTTAGATCACCAACAAAAAAATCAACTACCTGTAGAGTTCCCTATGCCCATTTGGGCAAGGATGATGAAGTAGATGGCTATAGTGGCTAAATAGGTGCAATATCATCATCATCATGATCAATAGGAAGAAAATCCTCACTATCATCTATGGAAGAGGAAAGAGGAGGAGAAAGATAAGATGTAGACTCCTATGGAATGGGTGGCTCATTAGCATGTACATCTCATTGAAATAATACATCATGTATGATAGGATCAAAAAGATGATAAGATTTTAAATCTTCACAATAGCCAACAAAAACAAGTGGTTGGCTTTTCTTCTCCAATGATTTCTATTTTTCATCTAGAACAAATTCCCATGCTTGATTGATGAAGACAAAAAAATCTAAAATATCAGGCTTGATCCATGACCAAGCTTCTTTAGGTGTTATATTCTACATAGCTTTGTGAGGAATGTAGTTTTAAATGTAGTTTTCACAATTTATTGTTTCAACCCAATATTGTGAACCTAAATTTTTAGAATGAATCATACAATTTTCAATCTCTTTCAATGTTTGATTCTTCCTCTCTAATACACCATTTTGTTGGGGAGTTTATGGTATAGTAAACTAATGTTGAATGCCATGCTCACTACATAAATCTAAAAAAACATTACTATTATATTCCCCCCTATTTTTGGTGCATATCTTCTTGAGAGGAAGAGATGATTATTTTTCAACAAAGGTTTTAAACACCTTGAAGGTCTCAAATACTTCACTTTTCAACTTAAGAAAATATACCCAAGTTTTACAAGTGAAATAATCAATGAATGTGAGTACATATTTTTCCCTTGATAAATAATGAGTTGGAAAAGACATCAAATCACTATGTACTAACTCTAAGGGTGCATTAACATGTGTGGCCTTACCAACTAGAAATGGATCCTGCTGCTATTTACCAACTAGACATCTATGACATATTCCATCAATACATGAGACCTTAGAAAGGCCATTTACAAGATTTTTTGTACTCATTATCTTCATATAACCAAAACTTAGATGCCCTAACCTTTCATGCCATGATTTTCTAAGGTTATCACCATGTGCTACAAGTAAAGAACTAGAAGTCTTAGAGAAGACTCAAACTTATCAAAAGTGTAAAGTCTTGCAGAATGATCTACTATAGTTGTAACAACTATCTCACTAGGATAATTGCATTATCTTATTACAACATCATGTGGAGTGAGCTCGATAGTTTTACTAGTACTAGAATGACATAATTGGTACATAGAAAGAAGATTAGAAGAGATTTAAGGTACAAGTAATACATTATTAAAAAAACCATCCTATTTTTGAATAGTACCTGATCCCAAAACATCAATCTTTGAATAATTCCCCATGACAATATGTGAAGTACTAAAATCTATAAAGAAGACAAGAGATCTTGAGAATGTGTGAGATGATGAGAAGCACCTAAATAAAAAATCCACTTATCTTGTGATGAAGATATAGCCCTTGCTACGAGTGCTTTCCCTTTCCCTATGTAAGGAGAAGAAGATGTAGAAGGTATATAAATATTATGTTGTTTTAATATTACCTCTAATGCTACCATATTATTATAACATCTACTTTCATCATGACTAGGACCACCACAAAAATTACAAGGACCAAAATTTTTCTTCTTTTGCTTATAAACCTTTTTGTTTTTAAGAGCCTGAGAAGATTATGTAGTGGTATCTATAGGTTTATTGGAATATTGTGTTTTATACTTTGATTTAAGTGGAGGCTTTCCTTTTGAGGTATTAGCCACTAAGGCATGACTCAAACTAGGTAGAGCATCTAGGGCCATTAGTTTTGTTTTCTCTCTAGTTAATCTTTCACAAAAAAATTCAAAGGAAGGCCATTTGAATTCATCACCTAATGTATCCATCGTGGTATAGATAGTAGAAGAAAATACACTATATGGTCCTTTAAATTTGGAAAAAATCAATAAAATGCACTCTTTTTCATTCTTATCCTTCCCACCAGCTTTCGACTGTGATCTAATAAACTTGGATTTTGCCAAAAATTCATCTGTGGAAGGAAACTTTGATGGAGATAAATAACTCAATTTTGCATTTAATTGAAATATTTTGAATTCATTTACTTTTCCAAATAGAGTTGTAAACTTTTCCCATAGCTATTTTTGTGTTTTTACATTTGCAATGTAGAATTGAAGACTATCTGACATGTTAAGGCCAATCAATACAAGTGCCTCATTATGCTTTCAACCATATGCATACTTGTCTTTTTTAGTGGTGAAAGTTGCACATGTGATATCATAAAAAAACCTCCATAATCCCTTTGACTAAAGGATTTGTTGCATTTTTTCTTTCTAAACATAGTAATTTGTGGCATTTAGAGATTTAAATAATCAAGAATCAATTCCTGAAGATGAAGAAGACATTGATAAAAAAGATGTAGACATTCTACATATAACCCCTCCCTTACAATTTAACGTCTTTCAATGGAAATTCTAACCTTAAAACAAATTTTAAAGGTACTATTTTGTTTTTATTTTAAAAAACAAAAAAAAAAATCTTTTTCAAAAAATGAAATTAGAAGGATTTGACCCTAAAACCTCCACTCTACCAATATCTTATCAAAAGTATCTTAGCCACTAAGACAAAGTCTATTTTATGAGAAATTAATCAAAAAATTGATTTTAAATCTCTTCAAAAGCAAAAAATTAATGCAAAAAAGTCCAAATTTAGCCACACATGTGAGGAAGGTTCTGAAACATATTCGTACTCAAGAAAAATTGTAGCAATGCATAGTGTTTTGAAGCTATCTGAGGAGAAATTAGAGAAATGGTAGAGATTCTTTGGTAGATGTTTTCTACAAATTCCTTGAAAACTATGCTAAGAAAATATGTCCTAAAAACCTATACAACCTACTACAAATCCACAAATTTTTATGCACATGAAACTTGGTGATGTCTTCTAATGTCTCCAAGTGTTAGATTGCAAAAATTCATAGTGTATGGCCTCTAAATGGAAGAAAACCATATGGGTATGCAATAGGTTACAAATTGGCTCAAAAATACATGTTAGAGGGGATCAAAACAATGTACAACATCCTTTTATATTATGCGGCCTATGACTAAGGGTCAGAGGGGTGAGTCAACTTCCTAGAATAGGTCTCAATTTTTTTAGAACCTAGAAAAAACTCTAAAAACTATACGTAAACTAGATACCTGTCCTATGGCTACAAACATAGAAACCTACCAATTTTTGCCCAAAAATGTTGTACAACTTGATTTAAAGTTACAAATTCTTGAATTTTTAGAATCTTGGTTCAATTTCCTTTCCAGTGAATATTTGTTTGAGGAATTTGTAATAATTTAGTATTCTAAAATAATTAGACAAATTCATAATTCCAATGAAATTTTTGAGAATGAAGCCAAAAACATGAGAGAAAAAAATAAATTTTTGGAGATCAGATATGAGTAAATGATTTTGCTTGACTTAAAATGAAAATATTCAAAAAAATTCATGGTTGAATATTTTCAACTGGAACTCCAAGCTTTGAAACCATGTGAAGATCTACTGGAGATACACAAGACCCAAGGATCAATCCAAAAGATAAATCCCACAACAAAGAAACCTACAAGAATAATTTCAATAATGAATAAAATATATTTATTCATACACAACAAACTAATATGATGTTATAATATTCTCTCTAATATTCTCACTATGCAATCTATAGGATTTTAATAATATATAAACCAAATAGTTTGTTAAATAAAAATAAACTATTTGTTGTAGGATGTAAAATGAGAAAATTGATTAAAAATCAGTTTTCAAATATACATACAAACAAATGAATATTTTTGAGTAATCTCAATAGTAAAATAACAAATTACCTAGGTAACTATTATCTACCCTAAGTAATAATAAACTTACCATAGGTAAAAAACCAACTACCTAGGTAAGCTTATATATTATTCTAACACATTGATTTATAAAAATACAAGGTTTTTTATGAGGGGATATGACTACCTATCAGATTAGGTCTCACCCACTGGGATTCACCAAATAAAGGATGTGTCATAGATGGTAATGTTACTAGTCACCACATGTGAGTGAATGAGGTGACCACTTGTGCAATTTTATTTTTGGCATAAAAAAAATGGCAAAAAAATTCAAAGTGCAATTTTAATTTATTCATGAGAAAAATCACATTAAAAAATCAAGGTCTTAAAAATTATTTGGCTAAGATAGCCTAAAAGGATTATAAGGCCTAATGGTGGCACCCTTATGCTAGTGAATGGTCTTAAAGAATGAATTGTATTCTATCAAGGAATGCAAAAATCATAAAAAACTAATGTAATAGAATGGAATTGATTCAAATGGAATCAATGGTTCCACATTACTCCAAATTTCACATTATACATTATATTGCTTCTTATTATTTCACATTACAAATACACTACCAGAGTGCACAATATATAAGAAATAGAGATTGGGGTGAACAACCCATAGTGGGTATGTCAAAACTATGCACACACACCAAAGTTGGGGACAAAGTGGTAGACAAACCATAGTGGGGTGTATTCCACTCATAGTGGAGTGACTATATTTTACACTAAACAAATCTGCTCATAATTAACCATGTAATTATACACTAAAAATATGTACACACTATTAAGTGCTAATTAAGCTTAAAGTGAATAAGTGTGAAAGGAACCCAAATGTAAAACAAGTTTAGGTGGGAAACTTTTCATACCAACACTATTATTAGTTTATTTACAAAGAGTTAGGAAACCCAAGAAACCTATAAGTTAGCTAAAATTTTAAGAAAAAACATACAAAGTTAAAAGTTAAAAAAACTAAAAAATAAAAATAACAACCACAATTTTGATGATATATCCTAATATATGATCTCGGTTTACCTTAAATTTTGACAATTTATTTTTAGTGTAAATTCAAACTAACATATTAAAAATTAGAAAACCATAGATTTTGAAAAAATATCCATTTTTTGTAGTTGTGCATTTTTATAAACAAACTAAATAAAAATTTAAATTTTATGATATCTCTTAAAATATTATTTAGATTTACACTAAATTTTAATACTATAGTTTTAGTCTAAATCCAAACCAACCTATAAAAACAAAGATTGTAAATAAAAATTTGTTATTATTTTAATAATTATGTGTTTTTTTGACTAAATTAGCTTCAAGAAAAATAATAATAAAAATAGCTAGAAAGTTAGATCCAAATTATCCTAAAATATGCATAGAAAATAATAATTAAACATTTAAAATAAACAAGAAAATATGGTAATATGAAAAATATTTGGTAAAAGTCCCACCAGTGTGTTAGAATGTGATAGCTAAAAATTTAGAATTATAATGTGAACTAAGAAAATGACATGCATATAAATCCCATGTTAATTCCAAATAAACCTATAATAAATCTTATACAATAAAAGAAATCAAAGTATACAAATACATTAATAACCATACAATTGAGGTACATCATCACCTTCTCCATTATGACTTTTGATTTATTTTTACTTAGAATGTGGGTGCTCAATTCATTCTCCAAAAAAAGGTTAATTGGGTAGCATAAGGGTGCATAAACTTGATTTATTAATACATGCATATGATGAAAATTATAGAAATTAAATAGTTTGAAGGTGGTTGATGAAAATGGAGTATGACACTTCCATTTATAGACTTGTGGAAGAAAAGATGAATGGTTGATAGTAATCTATATTTATTTGATAATGATAACTATAAATTGTTATATTTGATTCCTCATCTCAATGGATGATGAATTACTCCCATGTGTGTGTGAGAGATGGAGATAGTTAGTTGGTAGTTGAATAACTCATCATGAATGGGTCATAATAGTTGAGTGATGCACCATGTTAAGTGAAATGTTCAAGGGTGAATCAAAAAATGGCTGAGGAAGTTAAGGATTTGGGTGGGTGACTCAAAACTTTGTTGAGAGAAGTGTGGAAGATGTCTCAATCAATTGGAAATTCTAGATTTTAATTAGTCATGAATAATTATGTGTGCATAATTAATTAATCAATATAGATTAATCAATTATTTGAAAAAAGGATGGAAATAATGCTAGTGGAAAGTTTGAATTTGGGATGTTGATTGAGTTAGTATGTCTATTTATATATATTTTAATTACAATACTAAATTGGTATAATTTAGGTGTCCACACTTTCATTATTCAACACTATATCATAATATTGTGAATCTGAATTATTTAATTGTCCTACTTTTAAAAAAGTTTATTCCTTAGTTGATTAGGCTATTCTCTATTTTAAATATATCCAAGAAGGTTTAAATGGGTATACATAAATGGTGAACCGAAAATCTTTTAAACATTCAAACTAGGGCTTATTCCCTATATGCTTAATTTAAAAAACCTAATTTTTATTTAGATGCTTCAATTATTCCAATTTATTCTAGTTTTTTTTATTTCTTTCTTACATTTAACACAAGGTTTTTAAAAAATATCATACACTTTGGGTTTTCTCAAGCATTTCATAAATAATTCTTACATTTCCAGACTAGGTTTTTCTCATTCCTTTCATATATAGTGACAACATACCATTGTGTGTGCATTTATTATTTTTTATTACTATCTACATTAAATTTTTTCTCAAAAAATAATTATTGATTGCATTATTTAAATTTTAAAAAAAATATTAAAATTCTTAATTGCATTTATGAGATGATACATGAAGTCAACAAGATCATAAATACAAAAACTTTTCATGTAGACTCTCCTAGGCTTTTTAATTTATAATTACATATACTTTACAA
This sequence comes from Torreya grandis, assembly GCA_037957365.1. Lineage (NCBI taxonomy): Eukaryota > Viridiplantae > Streptophyta > Pinopsida > Cupressales > Taxaceae > Torreya > Torreya grandis. Next base: position 945,540 of record JARHVA010006090.1, read on the forward strand.
CCCATGTTTAAATATTATGCTTATGTAATGTAGTGAAGTTATCCCCATCATCAACACTAATACCAAATGTTTGAGTGAAAATATCAAGATTACAACCATTTTTTCATGTGACCTAAAATTTATAGTGAATTCCATGAATAACTTAGAAAATTATATATAAAACATATATATAAGGATAACATCATTTGAAGTTAACATTACACAATCATATCCAAATGTTTATGAACCAACATAGTTAATCTCTAGGAATTAATCCATTACTTTTGTGATGATCATGATGAGCTGGGAAATTAACCATGAATGATCTTATAAAACCCATTTTTTTGATCATTTTAAATCATATCGTAAGCATATCAAAGTTATCTTTTGTAGCCATTTTTACATAGTAATGAATAAATATGTTTTATATATCATTGGTGTTTTAAGCTAAAAGTATTTATTTTTTAATTAATATAGTATAAATTATAATTATTGATATTTTAGATTTATTAATAGTCTAATACATGTATATCTTAAGGAAACACTATGAAGTAGAAAAGGTACTTGTAGCAACTAGATAACATTGTTGGATCATTCATAGAATTACCTATAACAACTGGGAAAGCTAACTTGTAGAAACTAGGTAATATAACCCATATATATATTTTTTTATATTTGAGTTTCTATATATAATAGCTAGAAGTTACCTATAACAACTAGAAGTTACATGTATCACCTATTATCAAATGCCTTATTATAAATTTTATGGTTATTTTATGGTTTGAAATGGATTTCCTCCATGGTCTGAGGAATATGGAGATTCATATAATCAAGGAAAATGAAAATGAAATGTTATAAAAACTTATCATAAGTATTTATCCATTGGGTTGTAACTCTAAGACCATTAAAATGATGGAACAAACTATTTTTCTCATGCCTACTATTTTATAATTGTCAATTTTTAATTTGTTATAATGATGTGTAGGTTGTTTTACTAATTATTACTAAAATACATAAGGTAGTTCATAGTTTATATTATAACATAAAAATATAAATAATACCCTACCATCCCTATTTACATATTGGGTTGTAGGGCATAGGTTATCAAGTAAGAAATCATAAGATGGAGTGAATAGAACAATGATAATACTATCTTGAGAACTCTATAATTTCAATATATATATATATATATATATATATATATATATATATATATATATTATGAAATATAAGTGGTTTTAATTAATCATCTATAATAATAAGAAAGGATTATAACACATTCCAACTAACATAGGGTCCTATCGATAGGAATTGTTTTAAATATCCCATCTATTAGTTTAAATTCATTTTTACATTGTCTTTATGCCCTATTCATTATCTAATTATACCATATGAACTTTAATGTTATGTTTACACACTTTTTATTTATATAAGTTAAATTTAATATAGTGGGAAGAATATTATATTGAGGTGTTTTAAATTATTTCCATAAGGTGGCCAAGAGTGTCCATGAGTTGATATGTATGCATGTTTCTCAATGACAAAGTGTACCTTAGTGATCATGCATGGACCCTGCTGTGTTTACTTTAATAGGCAAGGCAATGGATGTTGGTGATGTGTTGATAATGTTTTATGGGTCATATAAGGGGTAAAGAGTTCTTTTTATACTTGGGGAAGTGAAAGGAATCCATTGGAATAGTCTTATGAAGGTCCAGGTTATCCTAGTCATCTTGGTAAAACTCCCTGACTAGGTAGATTGATGATATCAACATTCACATGTGTGAAGGTTTTAGAAGAAAGTGGTCACATAGGTTTTTTAATATTTATGCCTAGATCATGTTTAAAATTTTAGGTATTGAAATGATTCCTATAAAATTTTTGGTAGTGTAAAGTTGGTCTCCTAGGCAGATTTCACTAGTTTCTATACATAGTCAAATTTGCATTAAAAAGTGACTGTTGGAATTCAAATATTTGAATTTACAAAGGAAAACTAGTCTATAATTATTTGTTAATAAATGTTTATTATGGATGAATTTTATGATGGTATAAAAATAAAAGTGGTATATAAATTCAAGGTAAATCCAAGAAAAATGTTTTGGAGGTTGGACTAGTTGTACACTTGCATTTATTGTGGTCCAAAGTTGACTAAGGGTTTGAATTTATTCTACAAGTGACCCAGGAAGGATTTTTGATTTTTTATTTATGGTGTTTGGATGTTTCAAGGTTAATTATATATTAGAGAGTGTTTTATACTCCATCAAGATCATATGTACAGATTTTGGAGGTTTGACCAATCCATCTTTCGTATGAACAATTGCTTACAAGTTGACTTTTGGTTCTTTCATGGTGTTTTCATGTACAAGGCAAATGATTGATAGGTTTTTCATATGTATATGTGTGTAGTGATGAATTTAATAAATTGAGGATGTATTAAGGGTCATATGGTGAGGACTTATTTGCTTTCAAATGGTCTTAAGTTCTTATTTTTTCTTGGTAAAGTGTCAAAAGGATGAATAGGTCTCCATGGACCTATAAAGGCTTCTTAGGCCTAATTGAAAGATGTTATTGATTAAGGGTGATATATCAAATATATGGATGACCTATGTAGGTTAAATTTATCTTATTATAAGTGTGATATAATCCTTAAGAGTTAAGTTATGTCTTATGTCCAACCAAGAAGATGGTGATCATGAAGGCTCTATAAAGAGCATAAATAAAAATGAAGGTTTATAGAGTTGAAAAGTGAATAAAAGAGAAGTGTGAGAGTGCTTAGTGGATGGATTGAAGAGTACATCAATGTGAGGAATATTTTTGTGACATATATGTCATATTTATGATGTTATAATAGTGTTCTTTCAAGGTTGAATATTGAGGATGAGTGAAGAGGTATAGAGTGATCCAAAAGGTTGTTTTGGATGCATTGCTTGTGTGTGAAGGCTTGAGGAAGCTTGAAGGGCTGAAGAGAATTGATATTCAATATTTTTCCATTGAATCAAAAGGAAATTAGAGATTTAGAGGTGTTAATATTAGAAGGTGTTGTGTGGGTGCACAACATCTAGGACAATTGGGTGTTTGTTCATGCTTAGGGGTTGGTGCTACTTATGAAGTAGGTGCTTCACTAAAGTATCTTATTTGTAAATATATTATAGGATTTTAGTCCACTTGTTTTAATAATTTAGAGTGGTTTTAATCCCTCATGATGGTTTCCCATATAATCCATGTGTTATGTGTGTTGATCTTGTATAGTTTACTTCGGTCCTTGTAATAATTGGTTTATATGTTTCATGAATGCTTTTGTTGATTGGTTAAGAGTTTGAAGTTTTAAAATTAGAATTGAATTTATTACATCACTGATTCACCCCCACCCCCTCTCAGTGATTGTACCTATAATAATTTGTATTAGATCCATAATTCTTTGCAATTTTAACCACTTGAAGGTGATCATAGGTAAAATGGATGACAAAGAGGCTGAGACATATCTTCAAGGTAATATAGTATGTGCCTTATCAAATATTAAACATCTAGATGAATAAATTGAAAGATTAGAACAAGAAAATAAGTAAAATTTAGATCTGACTTCCTCAATATATTATGAGATTAATACAAACATTGATGGTGTGAAGACACAAATAGATAAACTAGAAACAACATTCAAAAATTTATACAACATGGTGGATAAAGGCCTGAATCAAAGATTAGATCATTTGGAAGGTAAATCTATGACATATATAGATGTGCTTATATCTAAGGACAAATATAATCCTATCTCTAACAAAGAAATTAAAGATGAAAATTCTTGTGTTTTTTATGGTGAAATGAAAGGAATGTCTAACATAAATAAATATAGTTATGTTTTCAATGTACTATTACACTTGTAATCAATATGGTCATATATAAGGGCTGCACTTTCTCTTCAAAGAACATAAATGGGGTTCTATGTTACAACTACAACCAATAGGGACATATAAATAAGTAATGCAAGAGGACCTATTGTAAAAATGACATACAAGTCATTGACACCATAAAATGGCTCAAAGAAGACAAATTCAAGATATAAGAAAAGAAGAAGTAAAATTTAGGTAGTGTAGAAAAGCAAGAGTCAATGTTTGTTCAAATTGCCTTGCATAATCAAGAGGGTGAAAACAAAAAATGGCACATAGATATTGGATGCTCAAATAATATGATAGGAAACAAGATTATGTTTATTTCTCTCAAAAAACATAATTCAGGTTCAGTGAGATTTGGTGACAATAATTATGCTAACATAGTTGGTAAAGGGTCTGTAAGTTTGAATAATGGTCATACTAGAAATTAAAATGTTTTATATGTAGAAGGTTTGAAACATAATCTTCTAAGTGTTAGCCAAACATGTAATCAAAGAAATATTTTGACTTTTCATGATCAAGGATGTGAAGTGAGAAGAGCCAAGTCTGGCAAAGTAGTTGAAAATATTCACAAAGCAACTAACAACTTGTATGTATTCTATGAATCCAAAAGGGAGGAGTGTTTCATGAATTAATTATAAGAAATCTAACTTTGTCATAAAAGACTTGGACATATAAATTTTGACAATTTGATGAGGATCAATTCAAAAGGATTAATGAGACATATGCCTAAAATCACTAAGATTCCTCATACTCTTTACAAGGCATTCCTTCATGGGAAGTAGACTAAGATAAGCTACAAATATAAAGATAATTACACCACAATACCATTGTAATTGATTCAAACTGATCTAAGTAGACCTAAAAAAACACAAGGTATTCAAGGTAACAACTATTTCATGTTATTAATTGATGAATTTACAAGGATGACTTGGATATATTTCCTTAAAGAAAAATTAGAAGCTTTTGCAAAGTTTAATGCATTCAAAGCTCTTATTGAAAATGAAAAAGGATCAAGAATAAAGTAAGTGAGATTAGACAGAGGATGTGAATTTTGGTCTTATGAGTTTGATACTTTTTGTAAAGATCAAGGGATTAGAAAATATTATTCTACTGCTAGGACACCCCAATAGAATGGGGTAGTTGAAAGGAAAAACATAACTATCCAAGAGATGAGTAGAACCATGCTTCAAGATTCTAAATTATCAGATGGTTTTTGGGAAGAGGATGCTAATACATCAGTATACATCTTAAATAGATGCCAAGTTATATTAAATGGTGATAAAAATCCATATGAGCTATGGAAAAATAGGGTAACTAATGACAAACATTTTATATTGTTTGGGAGCAAGTTTTTTATCAAGAGGGATGAAGAAAATATTGATAAATTTGAATCAAGGTCTAATGAGGGCATATTCTTGGGTTATTCCTCCATAATTTTTGTTTACAGATGTTTCAATAAGAGACTCCACAAGGTTGTTGAAAGTTCTAATGTAAGAGTTGAAGAGGTAGGTAAAATCAAGAAGCCTAGCCTATAAATAAATGAAACTATAGAGAAACTTAATTCACATAATGAAGGCATTTATGATCAATCAAATGAAGAAGAAGAAGAGGTAAGACAAGATATTAAAGATACATCTAGGAGAATACAGAAGGATCATCTAATTTCCTAGGTAATTAGAGATGTAAATGCTAATCTACAGACTAGAAAGAGAATGTTGATCAATCAAAATTGACAATACACAGCTCTATTATTCAAGGTTGAACCTAAAACATTCTTGGAAGATATAAAAGATGAAAAATGGACATGTGGAATGGATGAGGAACATGTTCAAATAGTAAATAATAAAACATGGGATTTATTACCTAGGTTGAAAGACAAAAATGTGATAAGAACTAAATGGGTATTCAAAAACAAGATGAATGAGAAAGGAGAGGTCAAAATAAATAAGGATAGACTGATGTGTAAAGGATATGCTTAAGTTAAAGAGATATATTTTGATGAGACATTTGCTTCTATGGTAAGAATAGAAGTAATTAGACTCTTCCTAACATATGCAAGCTTCAAAGGTTTCAAAGTTTACCAAATGGATGTGAAATTTACATTTTTGAATGGAAATTTAGATGAAGAAGTCTATATTTAGCTACCTAAAGGTTTTTTTAATGATAAGTAATTAGGACTATGTTTATAAACTAAAAAAGGCTTTATATGGTCTTAAACAAGCTCCTAGAGCTTGGTATGGTATATTAGACAAGTATTTGTTGAGCCAAGGCTTTAAGAGAGTGGTAGTTGATAGTAATTTATACATTAAGATAGATGAAACTCATCAATTACTTATGGTAGTTTATGTTGATGACATAGTTTTTGGATCTGATAATAACAACATAAGTAGAGAGTTTGAAGATTCTATGAAGATTGAGTTTAAAATTTCAATGTTAGGAGAACTTTTTTTCTTCTTAGGTTTGTATATTAACTAACTTGATGTAGGGATATTCATTTTATAGGTAAAATTCATCAAGGATATGCTAAGGAAGTTTGATGTGTTGGATTATAAGCCAATGAGTACTCCAATAATCATAGGATGCAAGTTAAGTAAACAATATGACACACCAAAGGTTGATCAAACCTTTTATACATCCATGATTGGAATTATTTTGTACTCTACTACTTCTAATCTTGATATCATGCAAGCAATAGGCCTTATAGGTAGGTTTTAGGTTGATCCTAGATAATATCACTTGAAATTAGTCAAAAGTATCTTGAGATATCTTAAGAGAACCATATAATATGGTTTATGGTACCCCAGGAGCAAAGAATTCAATCTAAGGACATACACTGATGCATATTGGGTAGGATGTGTGGATGATAGGAGGAGTATTAGTGGTGGTATTTTCATCATGGGTGAATGTTTGGTTTCTTATCTAAGTAAGAATCAAACCTCTGTATCCCTATCAACTATAGAAGTTGAGTATATAGTTGTTGCTTCCTATTGTACTTAGGTAATGTGGATGAAGCAAACCTTGGAAGATTATAAGGTAAGATAAAATGGACCTTATCCTATCTATTGTGATAATACTAGTGAAATTAGTATCTCTAAGATTAATATTATGCACTAAAAAACTAAGTACATTCCTATTATTTATAATTTATTGAGAGAACAAGTGAGTAATTAAAGTGTTAAGTTGGAGTATGTGCCTATAAAATAATAACTTGTAGATATTATGTCTAAACCACTGACAAAAGAAATATTTAAATATCTAAGACAAAGATTGGGATTCATCTCCTTATATTTTGGTCATTATAAGGTCATTGTTTAAGGTGGAGTAGTAAGTTCATGTGATTTCTCCATAGGTTTTTGATGAAAAGCTTCAAGAAATCTGTTTAGGGACATTGGTCCTAAAAGTAAGTTTTAGTCAAATTTTGATGCTTTGTTTAAAAGGTCAAATCATGAAGAATAAAGGTAAGGTTGATATGGAGTGTGGATAGGTATTTTAAAATTTTATTCCATGGGTTTAAATGTGTTCATCTAATCAAAAGAGTCATTCATGACCATTTTTTCAATTTGACCATTTTATTTAGTGTTCACTACCTAGTGTGTGTTCATCTTGCAAAATTGATGCATTTGAGGTCTATAAAGCTAACCAATGGTAGAGACCAATTGGATTTGATGTGTATATGTGAAAAAGGTATTGAATATATGTCACAAGGCTTACATGAATATTATAAGGTGTTTTAGCATAGTGACTACTGAGTACACAGGGTTTGTATGCATAGTATGACTAGTTCATGTGTCAAATGAAGATTGGTGAGTGTTCAAGATGAATTTTTGGAATATAAAGGTGTTTTGATATCATAAAGGTATTATATAGGTATTTTTATGGTTTTAAGGTATTTTGAGGATAATTTGAATAATTTTGAAGGCTCTCAAGTATGAGAGTCCTTGCTTAAGGGCTAGTAGGTTAAAAACCATTTCATGGTTTTATAGGTTACTAAAGGATTTAGACCTCAAAATTTGGTACATAAGTGTGTATTGTTTACCTAAAAGTATGAGAGAAGTTTCAAGAGTTGAAATTTATCAGAAGGTGGTAAGTTGACCTTATTTGTTTTTTATGCCCTAAGTTTTGCACCATATGGTTTAGTGACCTTCCCAAGGGAGTTGAAGTATAAGGATGATTAATATATTGAAATGGACAAAATTATTCTCAAAAATTTCTTTATAGTCATTTTGAAGTGTATAGTTTAACTTATGGTTGAGATTTTGTGTAAATGGAGGGCTAATTAATAGGTCAATTTATGAAGTAGCTATGGCCTGGAGGAAGAGTTGGATGATAATTATTGGAATGCATGAGGGAGAATATGAGTGTGAATAAAATATGAAATTTAAATTCATGAGGGGGAATACATAGAAATTTATGGGCTCTGCAAGGTTCAGGTAGGGCTACTAGGCCTCTAGGCAAGGCTGGTGTGAAGAAGAATAATTTTTGGTCATTTTATTCAAAATATAAAGGAATATTTATCCCTAAATATGTTTATTAGTTGGATTTATGCATAATATATGCTTGAGAAAGATATTAAATGACCACTCTTCATTATATGGGTGGCTTATGAGTGAAAATTTGAAGGCAACTATGAAATTTCATCATGGTTAGAGATGGTCAAATGGTGATCAAGGGGTACCCAAGTTCACATGACTTAGGGGAATTCCCTATCAGTGTTACAAAGGTGTGATCACTCATATTTGCTTCATATTTTTCATTTATTATTTATATAGCAATGCATAGTTAAAAAAGAGTGTTGTCAATGAGTAGGCTTGAGGTAGTCATGATAAGGAATGGTATGCATAGTGATAGGGGGATTTTATATCATCTATAAAAAGATATAACTTCTTGATTTTGGATTTTAAAACATTTAATTGTCCTCAGGATCAGTAGGTAGGCTTACTTTGACAATGTGTCAAAGGGGGAGAGAGTGTTTATAAAGGGAGAAAGAGTATTCCACAATTTTGTTATTGGATTTGAAAATTTTTAGAAGTGTTGACATAAATGAAAAAGGGGGAGATTATTTATGTGTTATTAATGATGTTCCTAAGGTTTCCAAGAGTGTTCATGAGTTGATATGTATGCATGGTTCTCAATGACAAAGTGTGCCTCAGTGATCATGCATGGACCCTACTATGTTTATTTTGATAGGTAAGGTGATGGATGTTGGTGATGTGTTGAACATATTTGAGGGGTAATATTAGGGGTCAATATTTATTTTTATACTTGTGTAAATCCATTGGAAGAGTCTTTTTAATGTCTAGGTTATCTTAGCCATCTTAGTAGAACTTTCTTAGTATGCAAATTGATGACATCAACATTCGCATGTGTGAAGGTTTTAGAAGAAATTTATTATATGGGTTTATTAATATTTATTCCTAGATCACGTGTTTCAAATTTTAGGTCTTGAAATAATGTATATAAAAAGTTATGGTAGTGCAAAGTTAGTTCCCAAGCATATTTCACTAGTTTCCATAGTCAAATTTGCATTAAAAAGTGACTGTTGGAATATAAATATTTGAATTTACAAAGGAAAAATAGTTTGAAATGTTTTTTTAA
>JARHVA010006090.1:960000-967500 GCA_037957365.1 Torreya grandis
AGTGTGGGTTATAAAAGTCATTGGTGCATGAGTGGTCTAAATCGTCATGGAGCCATGGAAGGATAATCCCCTAGTAACTAATCCATAAATTATTAATTTATTATTAACAACCTCATCGATAATGCACCCTTGAATAATATTCCCATTTTGGGTCTTCAAAACTCTAGGGGAATGGTGATTAAGGATCATGCCATATTATTTTTTTAGTTTGAATTTTTGTGTCATAGCTATCACTAAAATTAAGATTCCCACAAGATGAAATTATTTCTAGCTACTCTAAAATATGCAAATCTCCCATGGTTCATTGGATTGGAGAAGAATGTCATTAGTGATTGGAAAGATATGTCGGATAAATTTATTTCCAAATAATAGGACTAATATATATGGAAATATTTCACAAGGGATGACATATTTCAAATGTTTCAAAAAGAGGATGTGTCATTGGAGGACTATGTGTAAATATCTATGTTTACTCTCCAAAAATATAAATAGAACAAATTGGATAAAGGGTCTATTAAGCTGATATTTTTTAAATAAATCAATGAGGAATGTTTGTAAATGATGGATCTTATGAGAAATGCATATGTTTCACAAATACCATTTGATGATATCATTCTCATATGTATAAATTACTCTAGGTATACAATGAAGAAGACACATAGAAATAAAGCATTATTAGAATCATCCTCCAAGACCAAAAATAGGGTCTCGTGGATGGAGTTCAATAACTTGTTATAGGATATAAATTAGGATTTGTTTATCATATATCTAATAACTATAGGGTAACAACCCTTGTCATTATGCCATAAAAAGATGGAAATTTTCATATTTTTTTGGATTATAAGTAACTTAATGCATCCACAATGAAATTTTACTTTCCTCTTCCTTTCATTGACCAATTACTTGAAAAACTCTCAAGGAATAAATACTTCTCCTTTATTAATGGGTTGAGTGGATATAATCATACTAAAATAACACCAAGGACTAGGATACGACCACATTTACATATCCTAAATTTACCTATGAATATTCCATACTCCTATTTGAGTTATGTAATGCTCTTTCCACCTGTCAAAGGGTTGCCTTGAGCATTATTTCTGACTTGTATCATGACTATAAATGTGTTTATATGGATGAATTCATGGTCTATGGGGATACATATGAAGAAGCCACCAAGAACCTAAATAAGTTTCTTAAATGTTTTTAAGGAAACTAGTTGTCCTTAAATTATGAGAAATGTTACATGTTGATGAATATAAGCACTATATTAGGACACCATATCTCACCAACAAGGACAAAAATAGACCCCACCAAAATAAAAAAATAAAAAACTACCAACCTGTAGAAATAAAAGGCTATTCAAATTTTATTAGTACATATATATTTCCATATATTTATTAAATAATTTATTAAAATAGCACCACATATATATTTTTTACTATTTAAATATGTTGAATTTATATGGACTGATGCATGTCAAAAAACATTCCAAGACCTAAAAGATTTACTAGTGACATCTCTAATGTTGGAGGCCTAGATTGGAAGTTACCTTTCCACATCCATATAGATGCTTATGATACAATAATATGAGTTATCAAATGATAAAAGGAAGGATATTTAAACTATGCTATATAATTTATCATCAAGAATCTTTAAGGATCATAGCTTATTTATGCCATGATAGAAAAAAATCATGAAGTAGTGTATTCCATCAATAAATTCAAAAATTATATTACTAGATACATTATTTTTATTCACACTAATAATGTTCTAATCAAGTATTTAATGAAAAAACTAACAATCAGTAGTAGAATAATTATATGTTTATTTCTAGTATAATAATTGGACATTACTATTGTATATAGACTAGGAAAGGATAAGGTGGTAATTGATTTTATATCAAGACTAACATTTAAAAAAAGTTCATTGATAGATAACTCATTTCCTCATTAAAATATTTTTCTTTATATATTAACACTCCTTGACTTTTAGAGATCACTAACTATCTAGCTCAGGGTAGATCTCACAACATCTATCACCAAGAGATAAATTCCATTTGGTTGATAAAATAATTACATAGTCATGAATCTTAGAGTACCTATTTTACACTAGTCTTGAATTAGTCATGTATTGGTGTGTAAAATAGGATGAAGTGGTTGATATTATCCAATCATGTCATAATGAAACATGGAAAGGACTTTTTACATCATAGAGGATTGCATTCATTATCTTTACTACATGTTAATACTATCTCACCTTATGCAAGGTTGTTATAACATATAATTCCCATTGAAATAGATTTCAATATATGGGGAAACCCACACACTATAAAAAAATTCCTCTCCAACCCCAATCGGTCTTGGAACCTTTAGATAAATGGGGAATTAACTTTATTATTCTAATAGATCCAACACATAACAACAAGGAATACATATTATTATGTATGGATTACCTCATCAAATAATCATAATTAAAATACCTAACACATATAAGGAATGATGAAATAAAAAATTTCTCTATGAATTTATATTCACACAATACAAAGTTCCAATGGAAAGAGAGGTACTAGAATTAGGCATAATAAGTTTACTTTGTACCATCTATAGTATAATGATAAAGTAAATGTCATAAATAGGGAATTAGATAACATTCTTACAAAACTAATATTTGTGCATCACTAATATTTTGCAGTGCACCTTTTGGAGGCTGTATGGGCATAAAAAGACAACATGGAAGACCACAACATGGTTTACAACATATGATTTGGTCTATGGTAATAAATGTTTTCTCCCCATAGATTTTGAACTTAAAATTCTAAGGACTATCCTAAAACTTAACATAGACTTGTTAGAAGCATATAAGGAGAGGATCATGTAACTCAAATTCATTATATTATCTTTGAAGGAAAACCTTACAACATACAAAAATGGTTCCATAATAGTGAATCAAGTGGCATTGTCAGTTCATGAAGACACATGAGTTAAACTAAGAGGCCGGGCCCTACTCTATGACTCTAAGTACAAGGACCAAAAATAGAAACTACAAACAAGATGTATTTATCCTTATGAAATAGAGTAGGTGTTAAAAATAGAGTAGTCAAGATACAAACAATTAACCTCATAAGATTTTCTCTATTAATTAATGGTCGCTGCCTCAATTTATATAATAAAATTCTCTCAAAGCATGAATTTTTAAGAAAAAACATTGAGGAAAAGAGACATTACATAGATATGGATATATAAGAATATTAAATGACCATACTACCTCAAAATATTACCCCTTAAAGGGTCTTGTTCAAGTATCAGATGAGTATTTTAGCTCATCCTCTAATCCCCTTGATAAGGGATGGACATCATTTTGGAGCCATGACTAGCCAACTAGCTTTTTGATTAGCCAAGGGTTGAATAAATAATTATGATTGAAAACCCAATTTTTATGATTAATCATTTAAAAAAAAAATACATGTTAATTAAAAACTAGTTTTATAATTAGTCAAAAAATATAAAAATATTTTTATTTCTTTCTTTTATCACCCAACCATATCCCTCTATGGGTTGTGTATAATTACTACAATTTTTTTTTTGAGTATCTACAAGTTATATTGTAGTTACTACAAGTTGTGATTACTAAAGAGATACTAGAAGAGATGACTAGCCTTCTAAGGATAAGGGAGTTATGGACACAAAATGTAGATGTTATAGCTAGAAATGAAATATGGATGATAGGTGAACAATTCGAATTATCAAACTAGGGAAAACTTAGATAATCACTACCCCTAATATAGAGGTATTTTTTTAATTTATCATAAATTATCTCACTAAGGAGGGGAGACATTATTTGTTCCACATGATCTATTTAAAAATCATCAAGCACCTAAGACATAATAGGTGCTTGGTTAACGTGCCTAATTTATTACTTAATATATTGAATAGATTGGTAGCATAGAAATATAAGGGAAACCCAAGGGATCTATCTTATCATTGTTTGATATAATTTATTACTTAAAAATGTTAAAGGGATATAATTACTAATATGGAATGTGGATACTTCCTTGAAACGAAATAGTTGACACCAAAAAATAAGAAGAGAATGTGGAAACTGAGAAACCTAATAAAATAAATACAAGAAGAAGGCTAAATTAAGCCTCTTCCTTTTCATACTCATAGGAAAAGTTGTGTAACCAATTCCAGAAGAAAGGGTAGACTATATTCCTTTATATTCAATACCCATAAAATATAGATATAGTTTAGAAGGGAAAAACAAGGCAGTTGTCCCATCATCATTTGGTTTAGCTAAATGTTCAGAAATGCTAAAGGGATTAAATGCCTAATATAGCATCATAATATTTCCTATAAATGAAAAAAAAATTACAAAAAAAGAACAAGAATATAATGTGACAAATTATAAACCTACCAAAATAAATCTAATAAGATGGCTAAGATTAAACTTCATCCTCTTTAGACTCATAGGGCATGGTTGTGGAGCCAGTTATAGAAAAAAGGGTAGTAGATATGCCTTGATCTTCATGTTTAACCCTAAATTAGATAAGTATCATAATTGGGTAGATAAGGTTAATATTATGTAAATAAATAGGCACAAGGGTGATAATCATCTCCATGATATTCTAATTGGGTGCTAGATTTATATATATAAACTTTATTTATTATGTGAAGTATAAGATAAATATATAAAGTAAAACTAAGCTATGTATGGAAATGATAAATAAGTAATATACTTATCTATTTTTTAAGATATAATAGTGTTGGATCTAGAACATGAAGAAAGTATACTAGAAAGAGATTCTAGAATAGTCATTAGATTCTAGATCTGACACTTCTAGAGCTCTAGACATTAATGTTAGCCTAGGATGGTTGTGTTGATATTAATATATGGGTTAAACACAAGTGAATTTTACCTAATAATTGTTTTAAAAGTATGATACAACCTATATGATTATAGGTTTGTCCTCACCTTCATTTTTGTGAATTTAGATCTAGGTCATAGATTATCGCTCCTCATGAAATGTCAAAACCCTAGTTCTTCATCCTCACGATAACCTTGGGGGAACATGGTGTTAAGATGAATCTAAATACCCATATGTTATTAGTGATACCTACATATCTAATATTTTGAAGAGGGACTCAAACTGGTTTAGTTCTACCCTATGTGTTGGATTATGTGTGAATCATGCAATATGTACAAAAAAAATACAATAGTGGCCTAGCTTGTAACATGGAAAATCAAGATCTTAGGTTACTGATTCAGTACTTAAAACCTATATATGTGTCATTCATATAATTTTTATGGAAATAGGGAAGATTTTTTTCAATTAGATGTTTGATAGAGTGTTTTTAATAAGTTGACTTGGTCTCTCTTGGCCTTTTCTAGGCCTGTGTTAGGTGAGGAATGAATGAGGGTTGATATTGTATTTATATCAATCCATTTGAGAAGTAACTCACATTAAATCACTTAGGATGACCAATAATATACATATAAATTTCAAAATAGACGACTTTAGTATAATAGACACTTATCTTAGGTCATGATACTAGTGTTAATGTGAGTGTTTATTCTAGATGTTAGTGTTCAAGGAGAAAAAACGTAGGTATGGGCTTAAAATTGTATAGGTATAAGATAAGTACATTTTAATCAATTTCACAATATAACATCATGGGAAATAAACATAATATTGGTTAGATTAAAATATAGGCTAGGGGTATAAGATAGAGTAGATGTAAGACTTGAAGAAGAAATAAAAGGTATAAAACTATGAGAAACATTCAAGGTCTTAGTTTTCTAAGTATAAAATACCGAGGTGTTATGTAATCCACAAATATCACCACATGTCCCCCCTTAATTTAGTAATGAAATTTCTAGTTTAAATAAAAGGAATTCATACCTGGGTGTATATAACACACCTTATCTTTATGTCTACCCAATTTGAGTGATTTATTAGTGACTAACCTATAACCAAGAGTATGTTATAGTATATCATCAGTGCATATAGTCTTAAATTTAAATTAATTGAAATAGATGGAAATTAAAAGAGAAAGTTTTAGGAGTATACTTGTATGTCAATGTAATTAAATTACCTATTGGCAATTTGATTTGAAAAAGATGTATCGTTGTAAGGCTCTAAAACTGAGATTATGACAAATATAGATAAATATCTAAGGAGGGAGAGAGAGGGATAGAGAGAGATATATATTGGAAGGCAAATGCCACTAACCTTGGATCAAAGGTGAGTAGCCCCCTATCAGTTGATATTAGTTAAACCATGAAACCCAATCATACTTACAACCTAGTGAGGTTGGATGATATAATCAAGTCCAACCTAAAAACTTGGAAATATTGAGGGTTTAAATCACCTCAACCATACCAAAAATCAAACCATCTATCATAGTAGATTAGCTCAATAAAAGTCCATAAAAGTTCAAATAAGGTATAAATATGTAAAATTTTATGATGTGGTAAAAGTCCATAAAATCATTTTGAAATCTAAAATTGATTTGGATTTTTACATGTTAGGTAAAAATTTCATTGAATATTCACCTTAGATATTTATCATACTAATATTATGTATAAAAATGGTATCAATTTATAAAATTATGCCACAATTATGAGTCTAAATTATATAATCATGTCTTTAGGCCAATTTAGAAAACTATGGAAGTGTGGAGAACATGCTTCCAAATCATTCCCCCATTATATATGGAGAAATATTAAAAATTATATAAGTATCAAAGTGGAGAACATGTTTCTAAAACATGCCTCTACTATAATTTATAGATGTTGAATATTGAATAAGTATGGAGATTATGCTTAAAAAGCATACCCCCACTATATCTAAAAAATATGAATGGGTGTGGAAGCCACGCCCATATGACATGATACCATTGAATATAAAACTATTCCAAGTGTAGAGAAAATGTCTCTAAGACATTAACCCACTAATATTCCCCCTTCCCACACCCCCGCACCCCCCCCCCCGCCCCACTCCTTTTAGGTGAGGGAAAGATAAGAACTAGTAGTTGCCTCACCTCAAAGGATAAGACAATTATATAATCTATGATTGGAACCCTATAACATATATAAGGAACATTTCTAGGTAGATATAACATTGAAGTTCATAGAACCAATGTGATTACATGAAGGCCTAAGATTCAAGATAAATATCATGCAATTATATATATAGTAATAGTACAAGCTCAACAAATAAATAAACACACACATAAGAACTCTAAAAATTATGATAGAAGGCAATGGTCCAAGAAGACTAAAAACAAGGGGCATGTTCAAATTCCACACAATCAAAGGGACATGACTTAGTAAAATTTCCATAAAAGTAATAATAACATATTTAAATTTACACACAATAAATAATAACATATGTAAATTTCAAATAAATCATACATAGGCATAGGGGTCATAATCAAAGGATCATATTCAAATGCTTGAACAATGAATACAATAGTAAAGAAAGACACTCAAGGAAGTTTA